>PVLC010006537.1:0-68594 GCA_004027655.1 Graphiurus murinus | reverse complement strand
ACGGTTCTGCCCTCCCCCTTGCAGACATCCAAGACAAAGACGACACACAACCGAGGAAGGTGAGATGCCTTTTAAAAATTAGACAACATCTTAGAGGGTTTATTTCCTTTATCGCTAGACCTACATCCATTAACCCACACTCAGAGACAATTGTTGCCACTGTTCAGGAAGGCAGTTCAGATGGGTCGGAACTTCCACTGCATTTCCAGAAAAGATAGAGACAGGATACAGATTTAAAGAAAAAAAAAAAAAAAAAAAAGAGTCGGTTTCCAAGGAGCCAGTTCCTCTGAATGTGACTTGATAGAAATTCAAGATAAGACTCTCGTGGACTCTGCCAAGCCATAAGGGTCACTGACGTACTGCACAGTCTGTGAGCAGCTCTCATTAGTGAAACTTCTTTTGCAGCTGTTGTAAAGTCTATCTCATCAAACCCTTATCTTTTAACGATTCAAAGCAGCATTTTAAGTCACAAATTTCAGGAAAGAAAGCATTGCATGTCTAACGGGGGCCAGAGAATAGTCAGAGCAAGGAAGCCCCAAGTCTCAAGCCATGCATTATCTGAGCCTGTCTGTCTGCTCCCCTCCTTCTCCTCAGGAGCTCTAGCTATTCTGATCCTTTCCCAGGTGAGTCCTGGTTCCCGTTCTAAGCATCACTGTGAATGTCCATTTGATTTCAATAACGGCTAGCTGTTAGAATACACATGGATTTTCTGAGGAAAACCCAAAGCTGTTAGTTCCCCTGGACTCAGGTCTTCAGCAAACTCACCTCCCCCTCCCCCCGGCCCTGTTTCCCTCCCATCTGCTTATAATTTAATGCTCTGTATGTTTTAATCATTTCATTAGGCATGTCCTTATTTTGAAATGCAACTAATTCTTTAGTTCAAACAAACATCCCGTAATTCTAAAAATGAGACCATTCTTTCCCTTTGGTTAGAGCTTGGCTTAGAAGAAATATCACACCTATTTTGAAAAGGGTGAAAGAATTCAAATGCTCCTGATTTTTTTTTTAACCATTGACTTTTAAAAGTGAAACAGGTCTTAGAGATTTCTTAACTCTCTCCACAAGTGTAAGACTGACTTTTTTTTTTTTTTTTTTTTTTTTTTGCGGTACTGGAGATTGAACTCAGGGGCATTCTACCTCTGAGCTACACCCCTAGCCCTATTTTTTATTCTTTATTTTGAAACTGAGTCTTACTAAGTTGCAGAGTGCCTCACTAGGTAGCTGAGGTTGGCCGCGAACCCAGATCCTCTGGTCTCAGCCTCCCAAATGCTGGGATTACAAGCGTGCGCCACCATGCCCGGCTAAGACTGACTTTTGAAGAAGTTTTCTCATGTTTTTTTTCTGAGCTTTGTGATACAGTTATCATTATTAAGGTTTATCAGTAAGTAGGCTTTAAAACATGTTATGAAATACCTCATTGTTATACTTGGTGATGACGAACACAAAAGAAAAACATTGATTTTGCTATAGAATTTGTCCATTTTATTATTTCTCTATAGATGTTTACATTCAGGGAAATCTATTTTTCTAAAAGAGGGAAGAGAAATTACAAGGTGCTTCATGGGGTTTTATGTGGGGGGGGGTCCCTAACATTCAGATTTATTCTACATCAAAAAGTTAAGCTATTGGAATTCCAGAGGCATATCTAGTGTTAACATTGTAACAATGGCCAAACTGTAAATGCAGAACTAATGTCTTTATTTTCTTACACTTGTGTTAATTTCTGATAATAAGCTGTTCTTTCAACATTTTAGAAACACAAGTAACATGCACACCCAGTAGACAATGTTTGTTTCAAGCCTCAGTGTATGAGTAGGTAGATACACATTTGTGCTTAGTAGTTATATCTTAATTCAGCTCTAAGTGCCAGTGTTTGTTAATGATGATCAGTAAATCCAATAGAGCACAACCTAATAGAAACTCTGCCGGTACAACTTTTCCCCTACATTGAAAATGTAAAACGGGACCATTTAGACTTCATAAAAAGCCCAAAATTATGATGGTGATAATAATAATAATAATAATAATAATAATAATAATAATAATAATATAATCGAATGGTGAAGTTGTCCTGGAGGAATCATTTTAGAACACATTTGGTACCCTGTGAACACACTGAGATGCTGCCCCGGTTGCTGGCACAAATGGTTGTCATACGCCATCTAGTGGCTTCCCATGGAACTGCGTTCGTGCTATGGGAAAAGCTTTGGAAGGAGCTTTTAAACTGCTCCAAATTTCAGTGCCTGTCGGGCAGCTGCCATAAACTTGTCCACCTTTGAGGCTTTCAACTGAAGGGAACTACTGAGGAAAGCATGCACAGTATTTTCCACAATCTCTGTGTCTTAAGGAACAGCTAAGAAGTAACTTGTCGGGAAAAAGGATTCCTTCCAGATGCAGATGAATAAACCTGAGAAGCCATTGGAGACGCTGCCTGCAACAGTTGTGGTCTAAAGCAAGGTAAGCAGTCTGACATTGGAGCCTTTTTCCCCTAGAAACCACCACTGTGTGCAGAAACCCCTGACCTGGTCATGACTTCTATAGCCCAGAGGACTTGTTTACCGTTGCCCAAATGCACAGGGAGAAGATTTTGTGACAGGTGCCTCATTTACCCAGCATTTGGTGCACATTCATAGTTTCATTCTTACACATATGCATAATTGTGATGTTTTGCAGTGGACTGCGATATCATATTTCACAATTATCAACATTCTGATTTTCCACTTTCTAATTTGGGGGCTATTACAATAAAAGAAATGGATAAATCTGAAAGCAGTACTGGAAAATAAACATCTCCAGGTTTATTCTTGTAACCTCGATCAGTCCAAGTTAGAGTGAGGACTTTGAGAGTTCTTGCATGAAGTTTCAGCGTGACATATTTTCCAGACTCTTCAAAATGAGACAATAAATCATTTAGCTGTGAATGTCACAAAAATCATTACGTAAGCAGTGTGTGTGTGTGTACACTAATGGTGGGACAAGCACTCGATGCTTGAACATATAACTAAAATTAAGATAAGTTGTTTAAGAATCTCACAGAAGGATAACTTTGCTTCTTACTAGTTCCCTAGGCTAGCATGTTTACCATCCTTGAAAAAAATGCTGTTTTCGAAAGTGTCCTGTTAACTGCTTTTTAAGACCATCAAATATGAAATGATTTAGCATATTAGTTCCAAAATAGAAAACCCTACAAGATCATTTCCCCTTCGTGCTAAGGTTAATTTCCATTAAAAATAGAAGCTTTCAGTAGATAATGCTCAGCCTCCAAAGGCACTTGCATCTGCCTTTTGAACTATAATCCCAAGCCATAAATTGTGACAGAGCCTCAGCAACATCTCAAACATTTATTTTTCACTCTCTGTATCAAAGAACTGTTTACTTTTAAGGGAAACACTGAGCAATTTAAGATGTCGGTAGCGTCCATTTCTAGAAAAGGCTGTAAACAAGTAGCAACATGAAGAATCTGGTCATTATACAGGTGAAATTATATATCAGAAAATGCTGAGGTTTTTTTTTATCACTTTAGGGTACTATTCTTGATTTTAAAAACCCATTGTCTGAATGCTAAAAGCATTTAAAAATGCTGCTATGTAAAACTAAATCAGATTTGCAGACTGAGGTCTCTATTGTTTACTACGTATTTACAAGTCTACAAAAAAATAATTCAAACCTTTCTCTTTTCTTTCATCTTAAATGTTCCAAGTAACTGCAGTTTCTGACATATTTACCTTTTAATTAATGTAACAGTTGAAAAGGGAATCAGATTCACTTGTGACAGCCCTGTACTTCCCTATAAATCCAACTGTTTGTTCTTTGAAAGGGAAGAAAAATAAAATTAGCAAAATCACAGCCTCTGGCCCTTGGTATTTTCCTGGCTTCCTTGTTTTCTGGGCATTGAGTCCTTGTGTGTATATGCCACAGCTCAGCTAGGGCTAATTCAAACTTCCCACACACCAACATGACACCTTTAAAATATATCTAAAAATAAAAATAAATAACCTTTAAAAATTGCTCCTCCACCCTCGGCAAAGGAAGGCTGTGCTGTTTCAAGAAAGCCATCTGTGACTGCCAGGCTATTCGGCCCCGGCTGGCAGAAATCATATGTTTTTTTTTCAACTCTCTTAACTCTCTCCTGTGTCCACCTTATAGAAGTGTTGCTGGGATCGCCTGAGACCGTTCTGGAAGGTTCTCGGGGCTCAGAAGACACAAATGCAAGGCATTGTTTTGCAGAGTCTGCTGGAAGCGTGTAGCGCCAAGTAAAATTAAGACCTCCTCCTTCATTGTGCTGCACAGTTGGGCTGTTTGATCTCTAAGTCCTTGGGTAATTGGAGTCTACACAGCATGTGGAATGTGGAATGGGGCTGGAGCAGCTTGTCCGCCTGCCCCAAGCCCATCGCAGCCTGCCTGGGGCACCAGCTACCCGGCCGGCTTGAGCTTGCGTCCCGTTCTGCTTTGACACAAGCGTCATTGCTTTCGAGCTGAGAAAATGACGAGTGCAGATTGGAAGTAGCAGACATACTGTTTATTATCACCTGCATGGAGGTAAACAGAAACTAGCATGGGTTGGGGAGGCCCTCCTGCGTTTGGGGTCACCCCTCATCCCATTCTACTACCCTTGCCTTCATAATGCCAGTTTGCTGTGCCAACTTCCCTGTGGCAGGTTCATTTTCCCCCTGCCCACCTGGGATGGCGGCGGGCTTCCTGCTCGGAGCTCCTGAGCTGCCGGGGCTTGCTTTCTACTCCCTGCGCTCAGTAAATATTGACCGGGGGCCCACCCTATGCCAGGCGCCCAGCGAGCTGCCAGCCCCATGGCGACTCACGGTGGATGCTTTGGTCCTCAACAAGTGGGGTGACGACCGAACCGGTTTGCCCAGGACTGAGGGGACTTGGAGGACCCTGGGCTTTCAGCTTCTCAACAGCCACAGCCCGGGGCGCCCCTGGGACCAGTTGATCGCCACACAGCGCAGCTAGACCACACTGCCCTTGCACCTCCTTATCTTTTTTGGAAGAAGTTCGGTGTCCCTGCCTCCAAAGGACAGCCCTTCCCGTGTGTCTTCCCGTTGAGCACTTGACTTCTGAGCTAGGCAGAAGCCCAAACCAAGGCTTCCTTCCTACGTAGCTGGGGATGGATCCAGGTGCAAGGGGCCCGCAGCTTACTCAACCTGAGGGCCCTCTTTAAGGAACACAAGACAAAATTATCCATATGAAATACAGGGCCACGGAGGGGAGCCTGTAGGACAGGGACCCGAAGACGCAGCTCCCTGCGCTTTCTATAAAATAATAGCAGTTAGCAGTGAACAGTTATTAATTCATTTCACCCTCACAGTCAGCCTAAGAGGCAGGCAGAGTCATTATTTCCATTTTACAGATGAGAAAGTCGAGGGATAAAGAGGTTGGGTAACTTGTCCTCAGTCTGCTCAGGTCCCCTAAACCAGAAAGTAAGGCCTGGGCCGGGGGGTACATAACTCCATCTGCCCCAGGGGAGAGAAACCAACAAGTGCAGTCAACTGGCTTGCAATTCCACACACTCTGCTGGTGAAGAGTTAATCCTTTATTATTTCTTTTTTTATTTTTTGTGGTACTGGGGATTAAACCCAACCAGGGACATTCTACCTCCAAGCTATATATACACTTAGCCTTTTTTAAAAACTTTTTGTTTTGAAACAAGTTCTCACTAGGTTGCTGAGAGTCTTACTATGCTGCTGAGGCTGTCCTCAAAGCTGTGATCCTCCTGTCTCAGCCTCCCAAGTACTGGAATTACAGTCATGCACCACCACACCTGGCCAAGTTATCCTTAAGTGAACTTTAAGTCAAAGTTCAGTGGACTCTGAGAGGTTTTGGGTGGGAGGGACATCAGAAGCAGCCTGTGTGTCTGTGGCTCTCAGCAAATTCACCCTATCCACCCCATTTTGCTATCACAGGTTTCCAAAATGAGTGATACCTTCCCCAGGTTGGTGGGAGGGGGGGGGGGGAATGCTGGAACGAACCAGGTGAGAAGTAGCAGCCTCGGGTGCAAATGGGAGGGTGTTGAATAAAGATCAGGGGGTAGCAGAAGTTCCAGGGGCCACTGAGTAATTCTCTTTTTCTGCAAAGGGTGTGGTAAGCCCTTAAGTGTGGAAATCCATGCTAGATAGTGAGTCTCGCTCCCCCTCTGTCGGCATGAAGGATGTCCCTGGACATGGAGCTACCTTGCCCACCTCAAGGAAGGCACCAGAGACCCCCAGCTCAGCTGATGAGTTGGCGAGGGACTGACTGCTTTCTTGTCTTGCTTTTTAGCACAGTCCTTGGTGCCCTGCCTGTGACAGACACACTGTGGTCACCTCTTAGTCCCCAGCCCTGCAAGCACCCACCAGCAGGGACAAGGACGGAAGATTGAGATGTGTCCTTGCCACCAAACTGCTTGGGTTGGAAGCCTCGCCCTGTGCCCTGGGTCAAGTCAATGAATTGTCCCATGCCTCAGTTTCCCCATCTGTACAAGGGGATGATAAAGGTCGTAAGCTCAGGGAGTTGTGGCAAGAAGTGAGTAAACACACAGGCAAGCAGTGCTTAAAACAGGGCCTGTGCATTGGGATGCTCTGAGCATTAACTATTATTACTATCAATGAAATTATTGTTGCCGGCAATCGTAGCCTCTGGTGCAGAAATCCCAGCCGCCGGGGAAAGGTGCAAGAAGGCGAGTCGGGCATTTGAATGGTCGCCTCCATTCCGAATCAACAGCGAGTTGTTTTTCGAGTTCTCCGTTTTCTCGATTGCCTCCCATCGGAGCAGACTCACGGTTTGGGTCTGCCTGTGGAACGCAGGTTTAGCCTAGAAATGGTTCATTAAATAGCGCTCTTAGGCATCACATCAATTGCTAATTAAAGTGGCATTAACCCTAATGGGCGGGAAAGCAGGACCATTGTTACCTCTCTGCGGTTTCCACAGGGCTGAGCACCGCCACACCAGCCCCCCCAACCCCCAGCCTGGGGAACTCAGCTCCGGCCCCAGGTGTTGACCCACCTGGGGGAACAGAGACCCTCGGGAGCTGGGAGCTGGGGGCAGGACCAGAAGTTACGCAACTTCACAATCTGCAGGGTTGCTCCAGACAAATAACAATAGAAGAGGGCCTGTGCTTGTATCCATCAGTCACAGGTGCTGATGATAGCTCACCTAATTACTTCATTATTTTTTGCCACTCCATGGAGCAGTTTGTATTTACAATCCTGTATATGGTTCTATTACTACCACTTATTATGACGATTCCAGCAATTCAGAGGAGTCTCCGAGGCCCTGGACAAGTAGAATCTTGTTTTTCTTGATTTCCCTGGGGTGGGGGTGGGGGAGGAAGGGAGGGAGAGAGGAGAGGAGGAGTTTGGAGGGAAAGTCTCCGCCAGCATCGACCCACAATTGCTCATCTCAGATGAGTGATAAATGATGGGCGATTTCTGAACTGCTAGAAATTTAAAACAAAACAAACACATCCCGTGAGTTAGGAGGCCAGCCTGTAGCACGGTGAGAGGGGGGAGAAGACTGGACTCAGAGCCCTGGGTCTGCACTCAGGTGGGAAGAGAGCCCGGACCCCAGCCCCACCAACACCTTGGTGTTGGGAAGCCGAGCTGGAGGCAGCACCCCCCACCCAGTACCACCCCCGGGGACTTGCAACCCTAATGAACACCAGGCCGCAAATTAACGAAGCGGGTTTGTTAAAAGCATTGTGAGTTTCAGTCACTCAGGCATCAGCAAATCTGCTCAAAGTCAGAGCTGGTTCTTTATAGCTTATTAAGATGTTGACTGTTTACAAATTACATTTTCCCTTGAAAAGAGCGGGTGCCTCTCTGCGGCTTCGTGTCCCTCCTCCCTGGCTGGGGTGACTCCTGCCAGGGACAGAGGCTGCCTGGTGTCAACTGACCAGGTGTGTGCAGCGCTCCACTTCGGGACCTGCATTTTTAAACCATCCCTTCACCTGCATGTTTAAACCATCCTTTACCCCTGGAGGCAGTGTCGTCAGGCAGACCCCGGCTTTTGCACAATCTTTTATTTTCTCATTATCTGCAGATACCTGGAGGAGCAAATGCAGAGCTTTGTCTGGTTGGTTGGTTGGTTGTTTTTGGCACCCACTTCCTCCCAAAGAGGCTTCAAGGACCTGATCTACAGAGCTCGGCTCATTTGCCAGGTCAGGAGCCCAAAGCAAAATGGGAGGAAAAAGAGACGGTGAATGCCCCACTACCTTCATGGACCAGAAAGCAAAGCGACCGCCTCGCAGAATGCCGAGGTTCGCGTGCTCTCAGTTCCCTGTTGGTGACGTGGCCGCTCCAAACCCCACAGTGTCTGGAGCCACTTTCCTGCTTAAGTCACTATTGTTCAAACCCATTTGTTCAGATGGGCATGCTGGGGGGGTGCCTGTAATCCCAGTACTTGGGAGGCTGAGACAGGAGGGTCACAAGTTGGAGGCCAGCCTCAGCAACTTAGTGAGACCCTCAGCAACTTCGGGAGATTGTGTTTCAAAATAAAATAAATAAAAAGGGCTAGGGGTATAGCTCAGAGGTAGACTGCCTTTGGGTTCAATCCCCAGTACAATAAAGGAGTTTCTTTTCTTTTCTTTCTTTCTTTCTTTCTTCCTTCCTTCCTTCCTTCCTTCCTTCCTTCCTTCCTTCCTTTCTTCTCTCTCTCTCTCTCTTTCTCTCTCTCTCTCTCTCTCTCTCTCTCTCTCTCTCTCTCTCTCTCTCTCTCTCTCTCTCTCCTCCTGTAACTTGAGAACCTTGCCCATCTTGTCCATGCCCGGCAGGTGCTGGAGCTGCAGAGATGGGTCTCAGAGCCAGGGGCTCACAGTACAGTCTGGGCTGGTGGACACATCCCTCTGGCCCCATAGTGACAAGGGATTGTGGGTAAAAGTGCAGCCCTGGATTTCAGGCACATACTCCAGCTCCTTCACCAAAGACAAACTAGCACCCAAGGTCACTCAAGCAGAGCACCCAGGGCTGGTGCTTCCATGGGCTACAGGTTTCTTCCATAGTTTTAATTTCCTTGTTGCAAATTAACATATTTAATGACTTTGGTGCATCCCGCTGATCTGCCTTTTTTTAATGAGGTCTGCAGCCTTTTATTGACCTGGAATTTCCTGACCCGGGTACCTGATTTCATCCACACTTGAAAATGAGCTGAAGCCTCCTTGTTGTTTTGATGTGTAATCTAATTGGCTTCACGTGGAGAGAAGGCCTTCCTGCCTTCCTGCTGTACCACCGCACACACCGCGCCCCAGCCAGGCTTCAACACGGTTGTCACTTGTCACCAGGAGACCCAGGACCTGGCTCTCAGCAAGCTCTCCTGCTCCGTGGACCCCCAGAAAAGCCCACGTTCTCCTTAGGGTCTCCCAGGACACTCCGCTTGCACACACACACACAGCCCCAGCTGTTTGACAGTCACCCCGCCCTTCCTACTTGTACACTTTCTTGCCTGAAGAGTTGGGGCTTGCCTTCTTAAAGAGCATGGCCTGTTGCTTTGTGTCCTGTATATTGGCTTCATCTTGGACATTGAGAAAATGAGAAGACAAATTAAATCAGGTGATGTTCAGTTCCCGGAGATGAGGGAGTTAAGGGTTAGCCTTGTTGAAATTTAGAAATAAAGGAGACCTTTGTCTCCCCCAAAATTATCAGCTCAAAGAATATCTATAATAAAACAATTTCACAAAGTATATTTTTTTCTTTGATTATTATAGCTTCTTTTTTTTTGGCCCATTCAAACTGTCTTCTTATTGTTCCTTTTATTTTTATATATACTTTTATTGGTGTATTATAGTCTCACATCATAACATAAGTCACAGTGGTAGTGGTATACTTGGCTGGCTTTCCCCCTTGGTGTTCCTTTTAAACCAGGTCTTCCTCTTTCTGCATCCCCACCCATCTCCTCCTCCTCCCCTCTGCCTGCCCAGGAGGCACATATATTCCTGGAGAATCCTTAAGAGACCCTGACTCTTACAAGGTATATTTTCCTGTGAATGAACTGCACACAATTTACTACCATGTCTTTAAGGGTAAGAAAAAGGAAGCAGTCTCTTTAGTGGCCAAAGGACTTTCAGGGAGATTCTCAGTTGTGAATCATCCACTTAAAATAATGGAAGCACAACCTAAGTGTTCACCCGCTGGGATGCAACCCTCCTGCTTTAGGAGACCTGGGGCACCCAGGGTGCTGGGGCCTGCCTGCTGGGATGGGAGGAGTTAATTAAATTACCTTATATTTAGTGCTAATTTTGTCCCCGGCTTGTCAGGTAATAGACAACAAGCCTGAACTTGCCTGGGAACACCAGCCTGGGCATGAGGATATCTCTGGGGTATTTCTATCCTCATATTAATTGAGTTGACATCTTGGTTACGATTACTTACCAATGTGGTTCCAATATTATTTCAACAGGTGTCAATTGGGAGGGGCGGTGGTCAGAATCGCACAGCCTTTTAACAGAGCATGGCAGTGCTCAGCTCTGAGACCGCTAAGCTGGAGGAAGCAAAGGGAGGTCTAAGGATGTTTCCAGAAGAACCATCACTTGGCAAGAGAATTCAAGACTTAAATAAGTAGGACTAGGGTATGGCTCAGTGGTAGGGAACTTGCTGAGCACACACAGGCTCTGGGTTTGATCCCCAGCAACCCCCCCCCCAAAAAAAAAACAAGAATAAAAGGAACAAAAATAGAATAAAAATAAGTGAAGATGCAACTTCGCACTCACTTTATTGGGCCAGCCTGCAGAAGGGAGGTCTTTTATAGATTGAAGAGAGTATTGGGAATTCTTCCTGCATTCGGAGTGAACACTTTTGGTTACTGATTACAATTTGCATCACTAATACAAACCTGAACCTTTCAGGAAGTAGGTTGTGAGAAGTCCTAATTAGTGTGAAATTGTATTTCCCAGTGATGTTATGGCCCCGGCTCCACACAGACCCACAGGACGGTAAGTCCCTCGGTAAGGCAAGTGTTCTGCTGGTTCAAGCACTTGTGATTGATTGCACAGACAGGCTCAGATGTCATGTCCCACCCTCCCTCTTAAGACCTGAAATGCACACACTTCCTCCCATCTCTCAAATGACGAAGACTTCCAAGATCCTTCTTCCCTTGTATCCACCAAATACAAAGCAGGACCCAAGGAAAGTACTGCCAGGCTGACTCCTTGTGGACCTGCTCCCCTCTCCATCATGGTCCTTAGTGGCTTCCAAGCCACAGTCACTGGGAGGGCCACTGAATGTTCTGGAAGAAGTCTACCATTTAAAGAACCTTGAGCCAAGCCACACACAATTTCCCCATCTGTGAGAAAAGGAAGAGGGAATCTTCCACCCTTAGTAAAGTCGATGTGAACTTATCTTCACACACTGTTTGGTGGTGTTTCCACATATTAATTGTCCCATAAGTAGCTTCCTGAACAAAGACCCTTCTTCTTCCCAAGCATCCAAACCAGGGCCAGGTGTTTGAATAAGAGCAAGTAAAAAGCTTGCTGGTTCTCACCTGAGAGAACTAGGGCACGATTAACATAAAGCATAATGAGGTGACCTAACTCTTCCCATTTCACACACCGAGCAAACCCGGGATGGCAACTGCGCCATGTCAGAATGCCATGGTAGAGAAGTCTCCAAGGATCAACCAGAGATCCATGAGGCAGCTGCATTTCCGAGAGCTGGTGGGTCACCCGTGCAACTTCAGGACCAAGTTGCTTTCTCTGTCCAGCCTCGGAGAAGAAGTCTTGAGACACCCAGCCAACCTCCACATCTTTGTGGAGCCGGAGTTCTAGTGTAGGCCCAGAGCCCAGTCTCAGAAGCTCCAGCTCCCTGACCACAGCCCACGCCGAGCCACCCTGCAGTCGTGGGTGTCAGCAGCAGCCTGGTGCAGCCGCCACTGGCCCAGAGCAGCTGGCAGCAGGCGGCAGCCACGGTGAGAAAATTGCTGTCCACCCCCACCCTCCCCACGGATGTCTCAGCAGCAATCAAGTCTGCCAAGGAGCATGCAATTACCAAGAGCACCTGGTTTTGCTAGAGCTTTACATACCTGCCACAGGCACTTTGGACACACAGAATCACATGTTGGGTGGAGGAGGGAAAAACCAGACGAAAATGTATCTATTCATCATAGCAAGACAGGGGAGAAGGAGGACAGGCTCCCTAACTGGGGCCCAAGTTTTCAGAAACAAAATGTCATTATATACAAAGACTGAAGGGTGACAGGTGGCCCCATTAGGAAAGAATTTACAAAGCTTCATTTCTGATGATCACTCGGAGACCGAAATATAATGGTCCCATTTATTCCATCAGCAAGAGTCGTCACGGTCTTGTTGCAAGAAGAATGAGCCTCCGCCCTTCGGAAACGCAACATGGACTTATCATTTTCACATACTGTTAGGTATAGTTTCCACATGGTAATTGTGCGAGAAGAAACTTCCTGAACAAAGATCCTTTTTGCTCCAGAGCATCTCGAAGCTGGTGTCAGGTTTCTGAATACTGTACATGCAAATCAAAACTTGTGGTCTATTTACTTGATGAGCCTCAGATAAAACAGATCAAATAAATCTGTGATGGAAACAGGGTCATCCCAGAATGCCAGGGTAGAGAAAAATCGTGAAGTAATAATGTATGTTTTCTGGCTAACTACTGGTGTTCATGGCTAATTCCTCAGGTCTTAACACCATGGCATATGTCACAGGCATGTAATTTATGTAATTCACACATTTCACTACAAACATTATATGCTTATTTATATGCAGTCTGTGCATGGGTACAATATCAGCATTCTATTCTTAAGTATCCTGGAAGCAGATCTGTTTAACTAATCTTTCTGGTTTATCATTCACAAAATATATTTGGATAAGATTTTAATTTCTATAATTTAGTACTCCATTGGACACCATTGGCTCCCAAGTCCCATTTGGAATTAATGAATGAGTGAGTGAGTGAGTGGTTCCCACTGTTGGTTTCCAGAGTGCAGTCTCAATTTGAGAAGGCTTCTGAGTCCTCACCCCACGTGGAACGCCTGCCACCTCCGCTAAGTGGATCGGAAGACATTTTCCAACCGCAGAATGTGGCTTAAAGAGAGCACTATTTGAAAAGTATTTAATGATATTCCCTGAAGTTACTTGGCCAAATACGACTGAATCTTTATAACACAGAGAGAAAACAAAATTATTTACTCATTCAGTATTTATTAGTTTGGCAACGGGGACACAGTACCTCGCACACGCTGCGCCGATGTTTGCTTTATCCCGGTAGCTGCGTCATGCTCCTTCAGAAGACTCGGGGAAGAGACTCAGAGTCCCCGAGCCGATGTTGACTCTTTGTAGCACAATTCTTTACGTTTTAAGGAGCAATTAATTCTGATAATTGATGTTGGTACAACATGGATCTTAAATGATTTATGAAAGGGTTTTCTGCCTCGAGACAGGCGTCTCTGAGAGCATCTTCTGGGGAATGCCAGGAACAAAGGGCACAGAGACGGGAAGTGGGCAGCTCAGCCTGGGGCAGCCCGTGCCGACTCCAGGCCACCGCAGCCTTGCTCGTGATCCCGAGCTGGAAATGCATCCGGTCGGCAAGGCTGAGATGGAGTTTCAGGCACCAGATTGAACGTGAGGCCGCAGAGCCTAGGAAGGCTGGGAACGTCTGTGGTCATTGGTGCTGTGGCTGCTGACCGTGAGAGTGTCCGCCTGTCCCAAACACTGACCCCACTGGACGTCAGTTCCCCTGCCTTGGCATCTTGCGTGTTTTAGGGTTTTACTTTCAAAAGACACAGTAAGCAGGCTTTAAGGAGCTCCACTCTTCATGAAATAAGAGCTTTGCAGACTTGAATGCTGCCGATCCTTAAGAACAGTCATGGGGGAGAGGAGAGGAGGAGGACAATAAAAGAGATGTCTGACAGGGAAGAAACTAGACATTATTGAGCACCTACTATATACCAGGCTCTGTACTGGTCCCTTGATTATGCCCATTGTTTCTAAAGCCCCACAGAGGACTGAATGATGGGTGTCACTATCCCTGTTTATAGATAAGGAGACGAAGGTCTAAAGAGGTTGAGCACATCAGTCACGGGGTTAGGACGAGCAGGACCAGCCTTTCCACCTGGCACTGTCCCATGCGGGGCTTGCTTCCTCCTCTGCATCATCAGGACACTCCAGAGACACACTCCACTTTCCCGCCTGGGGCCCAGCCAGGGGCCACCAATCTTGCCATCTTGCCCGCTCTCAGGAGGGAATCTGGACTGGGGCTGAGAGATCTGTTGATGGACCCCTCCCGCGCCGCTTCAAGGCACCTACACGTTAGACAGAATGTGTGAGGTGACTGGGCACACCCAACCTCAAGCGAACCCTCCGCACACACCTCCTGACCAGATTTCCAGCTTCTCGGCCTCTCCTCTCGGGGAAATTTAGAGATTCCTTCAATTTAGAAAACTTGGGCGCCTCTGAATGAACTGCTCGCTGAACGTAGGAATTGCATCTGCTCTACTTCGGGCTGCATCTGCTAGGCCGAGCACAGGACCTGACCATGACCGGCGATCTCTCCACAAACAGGAAGGCGAAGGCACAGATTTGTCCTCCTCAGCTTTCAACAGAAAAGGCCTAAGTGGCTCCCAGGGGCCTTCTAGGAGAGGAACCTCGCAGGCCTCCTATCCTTCGGGTCTTCTTGTCCCCTAAAAGCAGATGGTTGTCATATCTCTGCCTCAGCTCCTGAAGCACTCACCCTTCGGAGCCAAGCACGGCTGGTGACATTCCTAGGACTGCTGCAGCATGCCCAGTCGCATGCTCACCCAGCTAAAAAGGGGAGACGCATGCAGGCCCCAAAAGAGTTGTGGTCAAACAGACCTGTGCAGACAGAATGGCAGTTTTCTTGAATTTTTTTTTTTTTTTTTTTTTTTACTTTCGAGAAAAGTCTGGGTAAAAGGAAGTCAGAGGAGCCCCAGAGGCCAGGGCCTGAGCAGGCTGTCCATAATTTACTGCTTATCTGACTAAGAGCTGTCTGGGGCAGACTGAAGTCATTAGCCCGGCAGGCTGACTCGGGAGGAACCTCCAAGGTACCTGGCACAGCACGCCCGGAAGAAGCCGGCACCAGCACCGGGCCCGTCCTAAGACTCTAAAATAAAATTACTAGGGCAGAAAAAGTCAGGCACACTCAGAGCCAGCCTTCCCTCCCACCTCCTTAGAGCAACATGTGCCCCTTTAAAAAAAAAAAAATGGCCCTGATAAAAATCACATCCATTTACTGCAGTGTCTTTTCCATAGCTGCAAAAGAAAGGCCTTTATCATGCCCTGAATTAGATCTGTGATTTTTTTGAATGACATGTATAATAATTAGACTGTAAAGATGTGCAGTTAATCCATTTAAAGGTGTAAAGAAGTCCATTTAATGAACATTATAGTCACATTAGACTTGGAAACATCCAACTCTTTTGTTGAATAAAAAGAAGTTCAATGAGATTAACTTCTCTTAGTTGGTTTTAAAGAATAATCAAACATGTCTTTTTCTGATAGTGTACTGTGCCTTCTCAAATGGGTTCTGCATACCAATGTCTTCCAGCCCACAAGGGTAAGAATAGGCCGCTGGACCTCACACTGCAGTTACATAATTACAAATTAAAAAGGATCACTCCTACTTTCTATACTCACTATAAAGTGATAAGAGCCTGAACTCCTTGAACCCGTAATTATGTAACAGAAATGTTAATCTTCTGGTTTGGTGTTCTCTTGTGCGTTAAATGTATTTTCACAATTATCAAGTTTACCATTTGACACATAGATATTTCTACTGGAAGATTTAATACTTGATCCTATTAGATTTGGGCCACATGTAGGGTAACAGGTTCTGCTTTCAAACCTCGTGCGATTTCATATCTCTTCCTAGGGCTCACCTTGGTGACTATGAGCAGGTGCCCATAGGCCCTACCTGCTTCGACTTAAATTGGGTTGGAAGCCGGATGTCCTTGCTAGCCCTTGGTACAGCTTAGAAGAACCAGACTGTAAAGAAAAAATGAACAAGTTTAGGGAAACCACATCTGATGAAGAAGATGATGATGAATTCATTTGCTAGACTGGCTGGACCTTTGTGCTCAGAATTCTCATTGTGTGCGTGGAGCTGACCCAAGTCAAACCCAAGAGATGGTATGCTCGGATTCAACCTACCAATTAGCCTCTACTCCCCCAGACATTTGACTTGGCACCCCCATGTTAGCTCAGGAATGTATGTTTCCCTCGTACATTTGCTCCCTGACCTATCTACATTTACAAGGAATTGCAACACCAGCAACGGAAGATGTGTGGCACACTGTAAAAGATTTCCTTTACAAGAAAAGAAAAGAAAAAGAAAGAAAGCTTCAATACTATGGAAGGACAAGGCTCAGAAGGGGAGATTTAAATGTAAAATTAGCCAGTCAGCCTGAGAGGAGAGAGTCAGCCCCGCACCCTGTCTCTTAGGTTTATGCCTAATGTTTGGTGCTAACTAATGACAGTGACAGATAGCTATAGAGATCCTCTAAGCCAAACTGCTAACCAGCACTGTGTTAGATCTTTCTGTAGTTTAGGAAACAAAGCTGATAAGATCAAGAGGCAACATAATCCTGGCTAATGTAGTGTGATCTGTCTTATGTAGTGGGATTGGCTGTTGTGCAGGACGGCATATCTTAAGCCAACCGTGGTATCTGTAGAGTAGAAAGAGGGAACTCCAGTGTAAAGAAAGTTTATAAGTAAATACATAAATAGAGTGCCTTCCTGAGGGAAGAGCTGGCTATGGCCCGGCCGTGTCTATACTGGTCAGATGAGCCTAACTCTGAAATTGAGCCTAGAGACCCAGCACACAGCCAGGGTTTCATTTTTCCCTTCTGTTTCACTCTGGCCCACTTATAATCCTCAGAGGGAATGTCCAAGAAGGACAAAACTAGTAGAGCTTGTTCCAATAGCTCACAATTAGATCATTGCCTTCAGAAGCTCCGAAACACTCACCTTTGAAAGGACCAGGAAACTGATGCATTGGGCCTCTGGATGCCTGTACAGGAGGTGGAGAGATGTCATGGTGTGTCACTCATTTCTGTCACTCTTCTTCTTCCTGAGGTTATTTCCATTATGTGTTTCTGGCCGTAAGCCATCTACTGTACAGGCAAAGTGTTCATTCTCTGCAGGAGCTAAAAAGGTAAAAGCAGGAGAGCCTCGGGTGTAATTCCGGAATCTACTGTCTGAGAGCAAAAGACGGCATGTTCTCCTTGGTACTGTGTGGGACTTCGGTGTAGAAATAGATTGGAAGGTGTAGGTTCATCATGGGTGAAGGTTGCTACTAACACCAAAGTTTGCAACTATCTGGTAACCGCTTTTAATCGACCTGAAATTTAAAATTACACTCCCATAAAGAATATCTACAAGATCCTTTAAAAAAAAAAAATGGCATACACCATAGTAGAACCTATTCATATGCAGAAGATGTGTCAGCCGGTTTTATCTCAGCGGGCTCGGGCTCCTAAGCAACAAGTTGTCTTTCCTCCTTCACTGAAAGAATCATTTAAATGTGAATACGGTTTGTGGTTAGGTTATTAGATTTTTGTTCTGATTGCACAAATAATTATCATACTTGGTTCAGATGAGAAACTCTAGATGTTCCTCAGTGGCATGAAATCTTATAAAAATGAAGCAGATGAAGAGGAAAGTAAAAATAGTTTGTCAATATGTCGCCCCAAGCTTGCCCAAAGATAATTATCATTACCTATAAGTACATGTTTGAGGTTGGCTTGAATAGGTTTTTTTTTTTTTTTTTACAAAAAAAAAAAAGAGAGAGAGAAGTTATTATCTTGAAAGGAACTAAGTAGCGGCCCAGAAATCACTATCATGGTCTGGAGTGAACTAATCACTTTATCCTCGTCCCTGAACACATTTATCCCCCTCCTAATTCTTCACCTAATTAGAGGGAAATGCAGAGCCGTCCTGGTCAGGGAGGTAGGGATTAGGGTTAAGAAAACACTTGTATTTGGAACTCCCTACCTCCCCTGGTCAGTGTGAAAGATTCTCAAAGAATCTCCCAGCCCAGCTAATCCATGACCCTCAGCAGGGAGGAAGTGTTAACAATTTAGTTTAAAACTCACACTCTCAGACAAATGCATCAAAAACGGCTTTTCTCCTTTGATTTGTAGGTATTAGTTGTTTTTCCAGGCCCCATTAAGGACTCTTCATCCTGTACAGCAAGGGGCATTAAGCTTTTCGCAAGTTAAAGTTGTTCCCAGCTCTGTGTTATTCAAAGGCAATTTACACTAATTATTCGAGTCCACAGCGTTCCCCATATTAGCGGAATGAACCATCTCAGCAGGTAAAAGTACTTTTGAAATGTTAATTTATTACTAAGGTAAAAAAATGCCCTGGAATTAAAATAAAGAAAAATTTTAGCAATTTTAAAAGCTAGGACTGAGACATTTCATTCTGTACCCCCTTCTTTATTTGCATGGACGCCTTCATAACTGTCTTTTTAAAACAGGTGGTCAGGCAAATGACAGTGTGTTCTCAGACCTTGTGGTTAACACAAAGATCTCGCCTAGTTTGGTGCAATTTTTTTTTTCTATCCAGTTTGCCAAAGAGAAACCAAATGAATCCCCCAGCCTGCCTACAGTGGGGAGCAGGGATGTGGTTTGGGGCCTCAAAAAAATCTGCTCATGGGCCTCGAGTGCCCTTTCTCAGTCATTGATATTCTCAAAAGCTTCTTTTATGTGCCAGTCCTTGTTCCAAAACAGGGCTCCCCACTCCGCTTTCCAGGGAACCCATGGCAAAAAAAAAAAAAAAAATCATTATCAAGTGAAAAGCTCTAGTTTGCCTTCTAGGTTCAACCTTTCTCCATTCCTGAGTTGAGTAGGTGGCGGAAGGGTTAGATGAGGCAGTAACTGAAATTAGAACTGAATTACACTGCCATATTGGGAGAGATTCTACAGCTCAGAACAGCCCCAAGGTAGGGGCTCCAGCCATTACAGGAAGCGCCAACAGCGACCCCTCCTGGTGGCCTACACAGGTTACAGGGTGCAAACCCTACAGCTAGTCCTCCGGGAAGACTACTTTCACTTCATTCTTTCGTTCATCCATGCTACAAGTGTTTACACACAAATGAATAAGGAGTGGGCTCTGTCCTCCAGCTGCTCAAAAGGTGAGGGTGTTAAAGTCATAAGACAGTAATGGAAATGTGAGGAGAGAAAGAGATCTACGCCATTCAATAAGCACAGGAGACTGTTTACAGAAGTAGAGTAAACAATTTATTAAGCACAGGGAAAGTGAGCCTATGGCTGAAAAAAATGGCAGGTGCAAAGGTCCTGAGACACACAGCAACATAGCACATTCAGAAACCTGAAAGCGGTGTGCTATATCCAGACTGTCCAGAGCTTCGAGAAAAGGAGGGAGAAGCCAGAGACCACAGTGAAGAAGTGGGCAAGGACTCTACTCAGCTGTCCTGTAAAATGTATATGTAAATGTATCACTATCAATCTCACTATTATATACAATTATAATGCACCAATAAAGACTTTAAATTATATATACATGAAAAGAGTTCAAGCTGTATAATGGTTACAGGCAATGCTTATCTATGTCTTACCCTTTTCATCAAAGCATATTAATAAAAGTTGCAGTATTTTTTTTCCTCATCCTGATAGATTATTGACAGTGTCAAATGCCCCAAAGTTGATAGGTCCATTGATGCCCAAGGTCAGTCCCAGAGATTCTTTCTGTCCATCACAGTAAGGCAGATGTGCTCCACTTTCTCAGGCAGCCAGAAGCATAGTCCCTTGACAAAAGTTCTGAAATAGGAATGCAGCTACAGGAGCCAAACAGTCCCAGAGGAGGACCAGCAGGTATGCCTGCTCCATCCCACACACTCTTTAACTGCAAGGGAAACCCTGGCCTGCGCCTCATGACATGTTTTCCCTCCTATCTCAGAGTGGATGCATTCATGATCCATAAGCCAACACACCCAAGAGTACTCACAGTCGATTCTAGAATCTCGAACACAGCCAGAAGTACAGTAAGAACAGCCACAGGTCAAGCTAATAAACAGATTAATATATAATAGTAACAAAATAAGTTGTAGCACAAACAAAAGAATGCATAGGTCACATTAAAGCCAGAAGCTAATATGAACTTTCCAACTGTCTACTGCATGCAGTTTTCTATATGAGTTCCCCAACATACACACACACACACACACACACACACACACACACACACACACCCCTTACTTTACTACCTAAGCAACTACAAAGTGACTTAGGAACCCATATTGGATGCCAATATACAGGCTACATGGTGGCTCAGTTACTTCTAGAATCCACAAATTTCAGTGACACCTGTCTTTGCAAAACTCCTCCTTAGACTAGAATGTGTACTGAGGTCTTTGGAAATAGTGCATTCCTTCGGACTCTAGAAATGGCTAATAGAGCGAGAAAACCTCATGCTGCTACAATCCACCCATCCCCCTGACAAATGTCCATTGTTATTGGATACCTCCTGTGTACTAGGCATCCACACTCAGTATTTATAGCCATAATTGGAAGGGACACATTTTCACCTAGTATTAAAATGTTACTTGCCAGTTAGCAGTAGGAGATAGAGATCTACAATGACTGCCTATACTAACCATACTTTAGATAGAAACTTAATCCCTGGGCAGCTCTGTTCACACCAGGTGTTTAAAAAAAATTTTAGAGTGTCCTATTATTTTTATTCCTACTTGGAGATTATGGTTTAAAAAAATCTAATTTATTTGGAAATAATAATAACCCAAATGTTTTCTGAACTAGCCCTTCTTTTTTAAAGAAATGCTTTTTATATTATAGGTAGTGTAAATGTATAATATATAAACTAGAAGATGGGCATAAGGAGATGTTGTTTCCAATGGTCTCATCATACTCCTTTGCCTGCAAATAATGGATATGAAATGACAAACCAATTGATTTAATCACATATCCTAAAGACCTTTAGAGTCCCAGCCCTGCTGTAATTACAGAACATCCGTGGAAATAAGAATAGTACAGTGCCATAAAAAAATTTCTATGGTTCAAAGTATTCCCCAGTTAATCTGGCCACCCCTTCTCCACTGCCACCACTTAGTTAGAATTAATGAGGGTAGATTCACTAATGAAAGCCAGGAATTGTCTTCCTTCTGATGAGACAACCGGGAGTAGCTCTGAAGTAATCTCCATGGCCTATGCAGGGAGGCTGCAAGCGCTAAAGGCCATGGTATCTGGCTCCAGGTTCATGATCAGAAGGGGACAAAATGAAGTGAAAACCAAGAGGTTCCTTATTTTTAAAAAGGCTAAGGAAGCAGGACCCTTGTTCACATCAAAGGAAGTATTCAAAAAAATGTAGAATGAAATTAAAGCCTTGAAAATTTTTATGAAAGGCTTTCATTATCTTTGGACCAATGCAAAAAATAAAATAAAATCTTTACATAGTCAGGAATGAAAACTCATGTACACCAAGTACAAAAAGTTTTTGATAAAGATTGCACGTATTTCATATGGGCTGTACACAGAGGCACACCTTTTAAATGGTGGTTTCAACTAGTAACCACACAGACATCCTAGGAAACTGTATGAAATGGGTCTACTGGATGCTGCAAATGTCTTTACACTTCATTCAGAGAGAGAAGTGGCACAGTTTCATGGAAAAGCGCTAGGTTTGGATTCCAGAGGCTCAGGCCCCAGGCCCAGCTCCACCATGAGCCACTAAAGAGACTGCAGGCAAATCTTTTAACCCACTCAGCTCCGAGTGAGACTTACAGAAAACATAAAGGTTTGATTGGCTTGGCCTCAAAGATTCTGCCGGCCCTAAAATTGCCCCATTCCATATGAGAAGCATTTGCTATAACCATGAGGGGAAAAGCTGTGTGTAAAAACAAGTGTTTTCAAAAATAGACGTACAAAGGAATTTCGTTGATTTGAATTGAGCATACTTTTGTTTAAAGCACACACACACACACACACACACAAGCTTACACAGTGTATATTTCATACAACCTGGCAGTTGTATCTTTTCCCAAGTTGAATAAGACGTGGCACTGCAAGTGAGCTGCTCACACTGCATTTGCGCATGCTGCACCAGGCCGCTGGCTCTAGCCAGTCCTCAATTCTAATTAATAGGAGTCCAGCTTAAATCAGAGGGTGGAAGAAGAAAGACCAGAAATGAAGAAAGAAAATGAGACGTCAGCACGGAGGCCTATCACACTGTGAATATCTATTCATCTGCATAATATTAATGATACCAAATATGCAAACAGATGTTTCTCTCATTGACTTGCATATGCAAATACTACTGGTAGGAGTGGTAATGTTGTCGCAGGGTTGAGAGATCGTTGAGGGTAATTAAAGGTTAATCCAGTTTTTGGTTCACAGACTAGACCGCAAGAGTGGTGGCAAGGAAAAATTGTCACTTAACCCTCAATTCATTACCTATAGCACATGGATTTTCTACGAAAATAACATAAACATATTTGCGAATCATTACCCACCCTTGTGGTGGTTGGTAACTGGCAACCAGCACAGACGGAGTTCACTGAGCAAAGTCGTGTGTTGCCACATAAATCATTAGTACAAAAAAAATTACTTCCTCACATAGGGTTTAGAATCCAACTGGAGTCATAATCTCTAATTTATAATAGAAAAAAATCAGAAATGATAGTAGGAAAACTCAGTATCACTGTTTTAGGTATCGAATGTGAGACATTAAAGGCAGCAATGTCTTAGCCAAGATTATTGCACCACTTTTTTTCTTAACTAAGTGAATTAAAAAGGTAAATGGTTTGGAATATTTTTTTTTTTTTATGGAAAAGTTTAACTCACCAGCTGGATTAGTTCCACTTCCCATTTTAGGGGCAGGGAAACAGTGATTAAGGTCAGAAAAGTTCAGAATTGGCAGGTCCGTCCGTGAAGAGAAATGCAAGGTCAGTAGAAACTGCATTTGCAGGAAGAGTTGGAGGAGAGCAGCGGGAGAAGATTTTTCTGCATCTGTGGAATAATGGAGGAGGGTTTATTTCCTGATCAATAGTTACAAAGAGCTTACCTTTGGTTTAGTGGGAATCGGGGTTCTGAAAGGGTAATCTCTTCTCTCCCCTTTACTTCTTTAGTCCTCAATTCTACAACAAACGCACGGCTATTCACTTGGTGTAAAGACCCACGAAAAGCCAGCGAGCAGAATAGCTGAAGTCCCCACGCTCCTGTGGATTAAAAGCGTGCCTTCCGCCCTGAGCGGGCTGAGATGCCCATCAGAACGAAGCAGAAGGCTTCAGGGGCCAACAGACCCCTCACTTTTAATCCTCATTTACACATCGAGAGTTTTGAGCTAACCCCAAATTTAATTTTAGTTCTCATGCCACCAAAAAACCAAAGCCGCTTTCAAGATTATAGTTCTACATTAAATCTAAATCAAATCTTGGAAAGAAAACGGAAGCTCTTCTTTCTTTTGTTTTTTTATCTCATTGTTGTTGTCGTTTCGCTCCAGCTTTAGCAAATAGTGCTGGCTTCAAAGGTTAAAAATGGCCTTGAGAGAGAGTATAATTCTCAAGAAAATGGGCCATGGTTCACTTTCCCAAAGCATCTGTTTCATGGAATTTTAGCAATGCTGACTTATTGACAAACAAAAGCAGAAGGCAGCCCCTATGTTCTCAAAGGCAGAAGAATATGTCTTAAACCCAGTTAAGCCAATGAGTGTGTGTGTGTGTGTGTGTTGTCTGCACAATACCAAATAATTTAATGTCTTTTTTTACCACTACTTCATCTACTGTTAATTTTTATTCCTTCTCATTTTTTTCCAACTTTGGCAAACAGCTCTTTGATCTGCAACCAGGAGGTGGGCCTGCTAAATTTGAGAGGAAGGCAGTCCATCCATTCCTACTGCTAGAAACAGAAAGGACCTGACCAAAGCTTCTTCCTATTTGTCTAGCTGTCTCTTTGTAGAAAGAGAAGAACAGGGTGTTTTCCAGGTCTGAGCTTAAATTGAGAGGGACAAGAATAGTTACAGTGCTGCCTGTCTTATTAGTACACAGTAGATGCATTTTCCCCTGGGTGCGTATTAAAAGACCTGATCGCCTGCCCTCTCCCGGCTAATTCTGGGTAACATTTGGAGATCTTCAGCCCTACTCTCAGGAGGCTATTTTTGAAATAGCATGGCCCTGTGCTTCTCTATTTGTTAAGTAATTGAGAGGTAATGGTGATTATTATATATTAAAAAGAAGCCAAATTCCCCTTGCACCAAGCATCCCCCATTAGTGGTATATTGCTCAGAATAGCATAGAGGTAGTGTGAAGACTGGATTTGGGGGGCTAAACTTTGGTTTGAAAGTTTCGGACAGGGCCAATGTATTTTGCTAGGTCAGCTTTCCGTGGCTATGATCAAAATACCTGAAAAAGAGCTACTTAGAGTAGGAAATGTTTATCTGGCTCCATGGTCAGTTGACTCCAAGAAAGAAACATGACGGAAGGGCATCCTGTTAGGAAGCTTCTCAGTTCATGGCAGCTGGGAAGGAGAGAAGGAGGAAGAGAAAGAAGAAGGAGCCAGGAGAAGATAAACCATTCTAGGATATGCCCCCAGCAAACTATCTCCTGTACATCCTACCTGCCTGTAATCACCCATAAATCTATTCAAATTATTAACCCATCAAATGGATTAACCACTAACAAGGCTGGATCCCTTACCATCCAATCATTGTCTAAAAGTCCTACCTCTGAACCTTGCTCCACTGGGGACCATCTTTGCACACCTGAGTTTTGTGTTTCCGAGCCAATCCCTAACAAGGCCCTTGACCTGACTTTGTCTGGCCTCTTTCCCCGGTGCCCTAAAACATCAGGGTGTTTGTAGTTGATTTAGGCCATGTTTGTGACCTGAAGTTCCTTCTGACTCATTCTCAATGACCATCTTAGGTTGGCTCTGGCCTGTCTTGATGGGGTGTGATACATCTGATACAACTGAGTGGGATTCGGATAATAAGCAGCAAAACTATAAAACCATCCAAAGGAGGGGTCCAGTGGGGTACCGCAGGCCAAGTGTCACAGGAGACAGTGTGAGTAGTCCTGAGAGCCCCTCAACTGCTCTAAGTGTCATATCTTTTGCAAGACAGGAAGATAATGGTACTGACCTCATAAGAGAGCTGGGAGGATTTGAGATCATCAGTGCACATAAATTGCTCAGAATCCAATACCAATACCAAGTAGGCAAAAATGATGGCAATCATTGAGAGCAAAACATCAGCCCGAAACGACACCCCTGGGAACAGATATCCTTAGAGAATGTCTCCAGAAGTTTCTAACATGGCTGTTTTTATCTCAGCAGGTAAGGAGAGGGTTTCCAATACACTCAGAGAAAGCCGCTGAGCACCTCATCAGATTGTAGGGACAGCCCCCAAACACCTATTTTAACAAAGTCCAAAGATGTTTTTAATGGCCTTGGAGTCACCGAGCTGCAGGAAGAGATGGTCCCCAGCAGCTAAGTCAGGTCTTTAAGTGGCATCATGAGAAATTGCCTTCATGCCAGTATTGAGCGGGGCTCTGGGCAGATTATATTAGAAACTCAGTAAGTATTGTGTATGCTCAAAACCAAACCAAGTGTGCAACGCCATCCCGGAAACAGGTATTCTCTGAGGTCCCCATTCCACGTGCTTCTTTAAACTTGATACACCATTGCTGCTCCCCAGCCTCAGCGTCCTCACCTTAAAATGACAGTTCCCCATGCCAAAGCATCAATGTAGAGATCACACAAGAACGCAGGGGAAGTGCTTGGTGGAGTATCCCACATCAGGAGTAGAAGGGTTTGCAGCATTCCTTGGGAACCCTGTCTCATCCTGGTGTCCAGCGTCAGCAATGGGAACACTATGACCACTCCAACACCACTATTCTTAACCCTAATGGCTCGTGAAATTAACTCATTTGGGGCTCTTAGCACTTGAAAGGGTGTTTAAAAACACAAACCAACAATTAGTCTTTGGGGACCTAAGAATAAATGCAAGCATAATGTATCACTTTTCCTGGCTCAACAAACACCATTTTGATGTGCTAATGGCCCCAAGTGAAGGCAGTAATTTCCAGTTTAATAAAGCCAGCCAACAGTCCAAATGCAAAGCCTCCAACAGCCACGATCTGCCGGTCCCTGTGAGTCAGCCAGGAATAAACATCAATCCAGCAGTATTCCCATACAAATAATATGAAAATGAGATAATTTGTGTAATACAAAATGTACTGTCAAAGAATCTGTGTCTTGTGAAATGGAGAAGTAAAAGGCATCAATCCAGGAACCAGAGATGAGAATTTGAGTGCAGTCTCTGACACCCAGTAGCTCTGGGAACTCAAGGATGTCAGCACTATAAAACAGAATATTAACAAACACAACTGACCCTCAAGGAAAAGGATCCATCTGATCCATCTGTAAAATGGGACAATATACTGTGCGGTCTACCTCACAGGGTGGGGAGGGATGTGGCTTAATATGGGTAAATGATAAAGCACCACTAAAATGGGAAAGCTTTGGAAATTGACGGGTTCATCATTTAGGTGACTACAGAAAATGATCCTGCCTCTATGACTGTCAAGAGACATGCGAGATCTCAAAGGAAAAGAGAGAATTGGAGAAAGATGTGTGCAGAGACTCTGTTTTTATGCAATTGGTTCAAGTTGTGGCCAAATGCACAGAATATACAATTTGCCATTTTATCCATTTTAAAGTATTTGATTTGGTGCATTCGCAATGTTGTGTGACAAAGGCTTCTACTTTGCTCGGCAAATTTCCATGAACCATTTCCCCATTAAGCAGCCACACCTTACACTCTTCTCCCTCATTCCCTGGGAATCTCTTTTTTCTGTCCCTGCAAATTTACCTATTCTGGACATTTCCTATTAATGGAATCACAGGATATTGCTTTTGTATCTGGCTTCTATCACACAGCATAACTTTTGAGATTTCTTACACTGTAGCATGCATTAGTATGGCTTTATACAATGTTAAGCCGGACATTCTTTCAGCTCTATATTCAAACTATACAGCTAATAATAATGATAATGTACCACTTATTAAGCACTTTCTATGTGCCAAACATTGAGTGTTTTATATATGCAAACTCACAAAATCTTTGTCAGATAAGAGCTATTATTTCCAGCTTATAGATGAAGAAGCTATTAGACAGGTAGTGTGATTTTTCCAAAGTCACACAACAATTTAGTGGCTATTCATCCAACCCTGTTTCCTCAGATTCTAGAGTTCTTGCTTTCAATCATCACATTTGGGATTTGTGCAGCCCAAGAAGAGTTGATCTGTGGTCAGGTAGCCAAGTATGGGGACCCCAGTGAGTTCTGAGACAGATCACAAGAGGAAGCATCAAACAGAAACGGGGTCCCCTCGTAGTCTTGCAGGCTCCATCCTGGCTGACACCCACAACCAGCAGGGAACCCAACTGGGACACAAATGCCCCAGACAGGGTCCCTGGTGCAGCCATTTGGCTGTCCCCTCATTGAACAAGGCCCAGCAGAGAGCAGCCATTCCAATGTAAATGCTGTGGTTCCATTTCCAGTGACCCTCTGAGGTCCAGTCCTGAGCTTATAACATCTTGGTCCTAGAATAATGTTCTATCTTTGGCTGAATATCCTATCAGCTTCCTCTTGCACTGTTGCACAGACACAAACACTCAAAAACGGAAAACTAGAGAATTCGACCTATTTATGTAACTTGAAGAAATAGATAAAGCCTTAGCCACTGTGGACATCTTAGGGGCGTGGGTGGGGACTTGAAAACACGTGGTTGTGGTTCATGTGTCTTACTCTTTTCATTTCTTCATTTGAAGCACCATAACTGTGCACGGTGCTGGGCTAGGGGTCAAACCCCAGAAATGTCAGCTCCTCTCCCTCCTGCTGAGGGATGGAAAAGAAAAAGCACGTCTTGATGTTAGTCTATGGAGTCTGAGCAAAGAATAATAATTAGAAGAACTGATGCCAAAAACCGAAAAGCAACTTACATGCCCCCGTTTCTGGCCTGGTAGCTGAGAGGGTAGGGAAGAGGGCTTGGCTCCAAGTAAGGTTGAGAGAAAGGGAGAATGATGTTCAGATGCAGAGACAGCCGCTCACGAAGCAGCCACCTTCTCTAAGTGTGTGCAGTGGAGACTTCAGTAGTCACCTGTTTACCCTGCCTGACCACGGCTCATACCCAGGGTGTATTCCTAAAATCATAATTGACTGAAGGACACTGATTTATGAGTCGCTGGTGTCCTAATTCTGTGGGCACTAAGTGAAAACTAAATATTTAAACTGAAAACATGACCTGTGATCTTCTTGCGTTTCACATACGGCTCTCTGAGTTGCAGGGTCCAATTTCTAATCTCATCTCCATGAAATCTACAGGAAGTCAGAAGAAACTGATAGAAAGATGTTAGGATGTGGATTAAAACCATCTGGGTTTGGATCTTAGCCCCAACTTTTACTTACTCTCTGTGTGATTTGAATAAACCATGCAACCGTTCTGATCCTGTTTCTTCATCTGTAAAGTGGGGGCAATGACAACATCTCCCAGGCTTATGTTAGGGTTCCAGTGAGGGAAAGGGTGCCCACATTCTGTCTTTGAAGCAGGGTTCACCCGAGGGGTTCCTGAACCCAGGCTCCACTTGGGGGCCAGCAACCAGTGCTGCCTGACACTGGGAGAGAATAGGAAGTGGGAGGGATAAAAAGCAGGACTGGATGGAGTTTTTCAATTGTCCAAAAATATATTCTTTGTACAACTAATTCCCAGAAATAATGTGTATGCGTGTGTGTGTGTGTGTGTGTGTATGTGTGTGTGTGTGTGTGTGTTCCAAAGTGGATGAAATTTGTCAACAAAATTCCTTACTAAAAATGGAAATTTTGCACATCTAATTGCAGAATTTTGCAAAACAAAACAGAAGATCTCTTGCCTGCCTCCAGGCAGATCCAAGGGGATTAATTTGTCACTCTTCAAAAACAAGTCTTTGGAGGGATACCCTCTTTGATTCTCTATTCTCACATTAATTAGTAGTAGAAGGAACCACTCACACACTTAGAGTAGAAGAAGTTAAGAGAAATAGACCTGCCACCCTCTCGAGGGGCAGAAACCACAAGGAGAGCCAGGAGCTAGTGGAGGAAGATCAGGCGAGGGCTCAGTTGCCACCCAGTGGGACGGGGGTGCTGGACAAAGTGACCACAATGACCGCCTCGCACCACCGGCTCCCCTCCCAACCTCCACAGGGACACACGGGCATCACTCTTTGCTAGAGAAGCTCAATAGATGATGCTTAGTAAAAATATGTCTTTTCAGCGTAAGCCCCAGGGACAAATACTTTTGAGACTAAACGGGAGACATCATTGATTTATTCTTTTTTTAGTTATTACAGAGCAAGTTGGCAACCTTGGAACCAAATTCCAAATCAGATGCCAGAATTTGAGGTTATAGTTGAAGTCACACATTGAATACTGCTTGTACTTTTAATAGTTGTCTGCTTAATGTCTCCTGATCAAAATCTTTATCTGAAGGGTCCCATTTATCAGGTTCATATAAAGTGATGGGTTTCTCATGGATTTTGTTTTCAAGTATTTTATCTGTCCTTGATATTTTGTGTTGGTCAATTGCAAATGACTTTCCCTCAAAACATTTAAACAAGTGTATGTATCTTCATCTTTTAAAAAAGTCCAAGCAGCGCCCGATTAATAGGATGTGTTTTCCTGGTAGGAGAGAACATGTCTGCCACTGCGTTGGGCATAGGCCACTTTGCAAAGTGGGCTGGGGCCCTCCTCTATGCCCATGTGAGCAGAGACTTGGAGAGCTGGGTGTAGACTAGAGGGCCCAGTGTTCTCCACCTTTCCGGAGGTGGTGGTGGTGGTGTGGGGGGGCTCGATCACGAGGTTCCAGAAGTGTCTCTCTCGCTGCTTGTTTATGGTAATTACAATACAGACTTCCTCCTGCTGCCTCTGCAGAGGCAGCAAATACTTCATCATTTACTTCAGTCATGAGAATAAAGCAAAAAAAGAAAAAAAAAATCTGGAACATAAACACCATTTTTCCTTTGCATTCAAAGGCTGGGCTCAGGGTGAGTTGGAGAATAATCAACCCAAGTTGGCAGTCAAGCTAATAAGCAGGAAGTTGCTGGGGAGAGAAGTGCTCCAGGGAGCTGGGAGCCTAGGGGGTGCCCAGACTTTTTGTTTCCTTGTTGGTAAATAGCAGCCCTGTATTTACATACAGTTGTTTCGATTTCAAAAGATATTCAAAGCCCGGGTAGTTTCTGCAGTTGCTTTACATGGAAAGGAATATATATGTGAATTTTTAAAGAGATTTAGCCCTAATTAAATCTATGCTACCCTGGAGAGAGAGTTGCAGGAGAGGGCCTGAGGTTTCCAGGGGGAGAGAGGCGCATTTGATTAGCAGGCAAGCCTGGGTTGTAAACATAGGCGCTTTCTTTCTGAAATCAGAATTACCCCAAGCAAGCATTCATCCCCAGCCCTAGCTCAGAGAAATCCCAGGGCCAGGCGCCTTTTGGTTTAAGAAGAGAACTTTGAACTTTCCGTTTCAAAACCAGGCATTTCTCCTCCTCCTGGTCCGGGCAAGCATCAGCTGTCCGGCATCCCCATTCAAACTCGGCCGACTTGCCCCGTTTCCCATTTTAAACTTGTAGCAATGAAAATCTCTGGTAATGAGTTCCCTGCCCCCGACAGAAGTTCTGCATCCAATTTGTACGCAGCCCCGGCCCGGTGAAATGGTTTACAAGTCTGAGAGTCCCAGAGTGAAAAATCTAAAGGAATTCTCCAGAGAAGGAATGAAGTGCTATCACCGAAATCTTTATTTATGTGAAGAGAAAGAGCTAAAACATTACCTCAGAATGCGAGATTACAACATCAGTGGGATAGAAAGTAAATCTAGTCTAGTGGCGACACACCAGAAACCCATAATCCTTTCTCAAAGCCCTTTTGTTATTTTAATGTCCAACAAATTATGCTTTTTTAAAAAGGAGAAAACACTTAGATTCGAGAGGTTTCTTTTGCTGCAGTAAAAGTAATTTCACTGGCTAAAAAAGTTTTAATTTTCCGTAGCCTAGTCTTTACTGTGCTGGCCGACATACACATGAGGCTAAGGTAATTTTTAGCTTCCATAGAATTGGACACAAAGTGACCACCAAGATGGGCCTCGAGTTGCTATGGCAACAGTCTTCCTAAAAAGTACTTAAGTTAAGCGGGGCATTTGGGGTGGCTAATTTGAAACTTTTGCCATTATAGTTTTTTTTTTTTTTCTTAAGCAGGTGTGCATGGATAAGTAAATTGGGATATATACTGTATTTTCTTCCCTTTAATGTCAGTCATATCATAGAGATCTTGTCTATTTCATAAGTGACTTTGTAACATATCTTCTAAGAAATATAGAAATAATGAAAAAAATTGGGCAAATAATGAAAAAAATTGGGCAAATAGTTGTGTGTGTATGAGTATGTATGTGTAATGCATACACACACAATATAGCATATTATATTTTATACTAAAATATATATTTACTATATATATTAGCCTTGTTTTTCTGTAGAAGCTCTTTTGGGGGAAGTTGTCTTGGGAAGTCCATGAGAAAAGGCCAGGCAGATAAGGGACAAGGCTTTCATGTACCGGCCTGGCTTGGTACCAGTATTAAACTGAGGAAGTCCAGGTCCTCAGGGATGAAAATGACACAATATAATATGAGAGATTGACAGGTGATAAGGGTAAAAATACTCCCCAAGGGTTTTAAGTATATTAATTATAAATTGACTTTTCCTTTATTGGAAATCAATCAGTGCATATTTATTGAAGGCCAACTAAATGCTCAGGCCATTGGTCCTCTCAGGGAAAAATAAAATAAACCTTTGCACCCCTGGAACAAACTGTGAGAGGAGTCAAAGAAAAGCCATAGTAAATTATATAGATGATAGATAGATAGATGGATGATAGATAACAGATAACAAAAGTATGTTGGAAGGCCGTAAGTGCTATTTAAAAAAAAAAAATACAGGAGGAATTCCAAGATCCTGAACGTGGTATGATTTAGAACAGGGTGGTCAGGGCTGGACTCACTGAGATTGGGGACACCACACTGGAAGTCTGAAGCAAGTTAGGAGTCAGGCTAGCAACTCAGGAAATCATTGTGAATATTGGTTATTCATTACCATATTCTAAAAAAAAAAAAAAAAAACCCCTCAGGGTCTATGACATTGTTTAGTTTTTGTGCAAGTTTTGTGCCACCCCACTAAATGACCCCAGGTGTGGCTGCACCACCCATGACTCTTCTTTGTCTTATCTCTTCCCTCAAGTCAGCCTGTCTTCCTCATCAGTGCACTTTTGCCCTGTCCCAGAAATAGCCACTCCTCCTCTCTCTGTTAGCTGTGACGTCATGGGTTTTAGGAACACAGATGGCGGAGCCTGCTGGCTTTGGGTCCAAGTGACACTGATGCTCTGGAAGGGTGTGCCGTGAGGGAGCACGCTGATTTAATGCTCCACGCGTGTCGTTTTCACTGCTGATCTCTTCGGGTTGGAGGCCACGTGGTATCACAGCTGCACTGCTTCCCACCCAGCTAGCACCCTGGCACAGAGTGCAGCGGGACAAGTGGTGTCCCACACACGCACGAGTGAGTCAACCTGGAGATAAGAATCCATTTTGTCCAGTCAAATGCCTTTTCCCAGCCTTCATGGTTCTCATCACTTGTGGATGCCAGAGAACTGAGAGCTGAAGACGAGCTCACACTTTTAGAGCAGCATTTTTCACCAGAGCATCTTCAAACCCATGACCTCACTTGGATTCCAACGACAACCCTCTGAAGTCTTCAGAGAAAGCGCCCTTCGCTTCGATTTACAGATGAGCTGGCAGATCAAAAGAAGTAAGCGCCTCAGCCACAGGGAGAGGCGGATTGCACTGGGTCTAGGGGTCCTGATTCCAAGTCCAGCACCCACCCCACAAGGGACAGTGACAGCTGGGACAGCAAAGACTTGCCATTACTATGGAGATAGGTGAGCCATGGAGGTGGCAAAGCCAGAGTCAAGGTGTATGTTCCAAGAGTTAACCCAGAGGGCAAGACATGTGTGAACATGTGCCTAGAAATGGGGGTGGGGACTACAGTGCTATACCCCCACTCTGATTTATAGTTGGAGGGCCTGAGTGCTGGTCATGGCACAGTCACCAACATGCTCCTGGGCGTAGCAATTTCCCTCTCTGAACCTGTTTCCTCAGTGGTGAGGAAAGAGCACTGGCCTAACCAGGCTTTCTCAGACCATAGGAAGCAAGCAAGACAGCTTCCGAGGCCCCCGGAGAACACAAAATCCCCTGGGAGAAAGTACGAGGGGGACTTCCTTGTCTCTTCTCTCTCATGCCCCATTCTAGGCACCAAGGGCTCTGGGATTTAGATACACAGCAGTCCCTAGTAAAAATTGAGTAACATTGTTTTCACTGAATTTATTTTTGATGTCTTTTCTGCTTATGGCAAATGCTGATTTTTTATTTTTCATCTCTAGTAGGAGTATCAAGATTCTTTTAGGAATAAAAAGATTTAAGTAAAAGCAGTGAATTGTTGAAAGAGAAATGTTAAGTAACATTAAAAGGGGGGACTACAGATACCAACCACAAAAATCATGCAAGTGGTTTAGGAGTGAGTGCTGTTTGGCTTCTGGCCAGATGACCTCAGATATCCTTCTGCTCTGGCAAGCAGTGGAGAGCAGTGGTTATGTTCATGGGCTCTGGATCTGCATTCCTGGCTCTGCCACATACACAGCTGCATAGGCTTGGTTGGGTTACTTACTCTTTGAGTGCCTCAGTCTCCTTACCTGTGAAGTGGGAATAACAGGACATCTACCTCAAAAGATTGCTATATGTTGCCCGTGGAAGAGGACCTGGCTCCATGTAGGTACTCTATGATGTTACCTGTTATTCTGATCTTCGAGGAGTCTCTGATCAGCCCATGATGTGATTTTGGGAAGAGAGGTCGTCCCATGTCTATGCTCATCAGCTTACTAGTCCACTCACTCACTCACTCTTACACACTGCTTACTGCCCCTGAACACATGGTCCCAGTGTCCCTCCCCCGCTTCCCCTCCTGTCTTCCTATTGGAAGTGAGTAAAGCCTTCCATCAGCAAGGGAGGTGGAGGACAGAGGCCATCCGGCCCCGTCCCCTGTCTACACTGAATGGTAAAAAGGTGCCAGGTGACCTGTCGTCTCATCATTTATCTGAGAGCCTGCAGGAGTCAGCTGTGAGCCACATGTTCAATCATCTCCTGAGCTGAAAAGAAAGAAAAAGAAGGATTATGAAGCCAGAGCGGCCAAAATGGCAGCTGGCCCTCTCCGTATTCCCTGGGCTCTTCCTCTATGCCCACACCCTGCTCTGAGTCACATTTTCTATTTCATTGTGACAAACCTTGTTGGGTTTCCCCTTTAATATTGGCCATAACACATCTTCTGAGTCACCAAGACCTGGGAAAGGCCCCAGGAGGAGGTGGCCTGGCCTTATAGGTGGCGTCACTCAGAATGTTGACTGCATGTCCAGGTACAACTGGTCTACCCCAGCCCTGCTCCACTCTGGCCACAGAAGTAAACATAGGTTTGCTCCAGGGAAATTCAATTGTTTTCTTCTGGTGCAAGTTAACATTCCCCTGGGATTAAAGAAATGGGCAGGGTCCTTCTGAGCAGGTCCAACACTCAGCAAATAGGCAAGTGGGACACTCCCGTCTGCCTGAAGTTCCTGGTGGCAAATAGCAGATGACCATTAATGGACTGACTTGGAAAGTTGATTTAAAGGCGAAAGTTAATTGTTCCAGGGAGGTAGGAAGATGCTGAAGTAGCTTGGCTGTGGTACATACACATCATCAGAAGCCATCCCGCGGATGTTCCTGAGCAGCGATGGCAAATGGGGAGCCGCTTGACACTGGGCCATTGTGTAGATCATGGTCTTTCCAGGACAGCAGGAGCTTCTGACTCTCAAATGTGCTGTTCTTAGTAACAAAGGAGTCATCTTCACCACCTTTATCTCTCTTCTTTCCTTGATATTTCCTTTCTCACCACCACAAACAATTGTGAACCAGGCTATAGTGGCAAAATTTAATATGACATAGAGGCAGGATAATAAGGTGTTGACAACTGTGGCTTCCAAAGCTAGACTACGTGTTTCTACCCTGGGTTTTCTACCACTAGGCAAATGACGTTTACTTTGTCATTAGTGCAAATTACTCAAACTCTTAGGACCTCTGTTTCCTCCTCTATTAAATGAGGATAATAGAAACTATCACATAGGGTTATTGAAAATAGTGAATGAACTGATGTAAGCACTTTCGATAGTGCCTATAATGTAATATAGGTTCAGTTTTAGCAACTATTGTTTGTTAGAAAAATTCTTGCACTAGGCCAGAATCCCAAGTGCAGTTAGTAGCCAGGATGGCTCCTGATGATCTTAATCTTCTTTCATCCATGCTTTTGTGAAGTTCCTTCCACGTTGCATAGGGTTTTGACTGTGTAACCAAGGAGACATGGAGGAGCTGGTGGACAGTGGCTTCTTTGTGTCCTAAAGTCACTGGGGCTTCCACCTTGTGCTCTCTGGGATTGCTCACTTTGGTTCAAGTTACCATGTGGTGAGAACATTCAATAAATTAGCATCTGGTTCGCATAAATGAGGCTTGTGTAAATTAAGTCATCACAAATCAGCTTCCCTGTGTGCAGATACTTCTGAGACTTTGGCAAGGCCAGGTGGTTGGGTCTGCATAACTGACTCTGAGTGGGAACTTTCCCAAAGTTTGGCCTTGCAGGAAAACCTCTTGATGACAATGATAGTTAATGTTAGGTGTCAATTTGACTGAATTAAGAGATATCCATAAAGCTGGCAAAGCTTTATGTTGAGTGTCCCATGGGGACGTTTCCAGAGGAGGTTTGTATGTGTGAGTTGCCCGGGTAGGAAGGAGCTGCCCCAGTGTGGACAGACACCATCCAATCTGCTAGAGGTAGATGCAGCAAAAACAGGAAAGGTGAGGATACGCTTTTCTTTTCTGCCCTTGTACATCAGAACTCCAGACTGGCCTTTGGACTCCAGGACTTAGACCCATGCCTCCCTACTGTGTCTCCAGGCCTTCAGACTGGGACTGAACCATAATACTGGCATGGCAGGGTCTCCAGCTTACAGAGGGCCTGTCAGGAGACTTCCTAGGCTGTATGTAAGCCAGTCCCCTAGTGAATCCACTCATGTATCTATATATCTACATCTATAGCCTATTGAGTCTGTCTCTGGAAAACCCAAATGCAGTGGCCAAATGGACAGTCTTTGGGGTGAGCTCCTGCTGCATCGTCATGCACAGGGGGCCTTGCCTGGTGGGGGAGGCACTAATGCTCTGCCATCAGGACACAGAAAGTGCATTCTCCGTCTGAACGTGAGGGTGCAGCACGGCAGCCCCTGTGGATTTCCAGGGAAAGTGCATGCAAGCCAAGGATGCTTTGTGAGGCAGCCTGGCCACTAGAAAATTCCAGTGATTTACATCTCCAGAAACACCATAAATACCAAATTCATACATAAAGGCCAAATTCTTGGGTTTCAACGTGTATTGTTGCAATTCAAAAATCTCTACCATAATTCTCCTAAAACTCTCCAGATCAAAAACACTTTCTGCTTTCCTACAAAAAAAAAATAATAATAATCTAATGGGATTATTATAGTGATGTAGCAATATCAAAGTTCTATTAACCAGAAATGAGGGGATTTATGTTTAGGTGTTTTTCATAGTGATGACTTTTTGATTAAAAATCGAGACCAAAGGGAAAGCTCAGCTCTAATGGGTTGATAGCCACGCTTTGGGTGGCTTACTACAGTGATCAAATTGATAGTTTTTATATTTGTTAATCACACTCTTCTAAAATAATTTTGCTAATGGATCTTCAATTGAATCAAGCTTACAAAATAATTACTCAGGAATTTTCTACCCTATGTCCTTGTACCTAATTGATGATAATCATATGAATAATAATGATAATAAGGGTTATTTTTTCTCTGAGCTCTATTAATGTTCCCCAAAGGGCACCAAAGGCCAGTGACTCGTCATCTTTCCACAGAGTTCGGGGGAGAGAGAGCAAGGCCGGGGAGCCTAGTCATTCTGAGAAGGGAAGGGAGGCATCCTTGGATGGCCACAAGTTGTCGCATTCCTGGGGACCCATTTTCCCACCCGGTGCAGGCTCTTCCAGAACCATAGTCCCCCGTGGGGCAGCGGCAGGTCACAGCAGATATAGAAGCTCTAAGTAAAAGCTCATCAACACTGGAGGGGAGCGAAGGCTGGAGCTCAGTGCTGCTGCTTAGAGTGGGCAACAAGTGTATAGAAAGGCATTGCTGTGAGCAGTGCTTCCAAAGGCTGGTGCCGCAGAGCCAGCTGCTGTGGGAGCAGGAGGAGGTGGGGTGTCAGCCCCACCATCACTAGCAGCCCTGGGGACTCTGAGCCTGGATGCTGTGTGGGCTTGACAAGGGGTAACTTTCTAGGAAGTGTTTCTGAACCTGCCATTCCCCTTCCTCTCACCACAGCCCCTCTGCAGAGGCTGTCCCCTCTGGATGAAGCCCTCTTCTTCTAGCCCCCCATTTAGGCTTCTTAGAGAGGGCTCTCAGCTCCATTCTCCGTTCCTCCTCGGGGAAGTCTCCCTGGCCCACTGAGTCACATCCCCTGTCATACTCCCTCCTGGGAGCACAAACTCCTTTGCAGGTAGACTTTGTGTCTAGTGGGATGATTGGGTGAACCTCTGAAGTCTCTCTCCTGTGCTAGACTGTAAGCTACGAGGAGGGGAGCAACTGCAAGCAGGAAGTCTGCGTTCTGCTTTGTCATTCATCATCCTATCCTGCGACCTAGTGCAAGTGCAGAGCATATACCAGCAATTGTGACTAAGTATATGTTGAATTAATATATAAAGGTATTTCTTATTTTGCTGGGTCCAGACGCCAAATCCCAACTGGTTCCTCCTTTTCCACCTCTTCTGACCACTGCTCATCATCTGTCTGTCCTCTACCTCTAGTCAACTGCAGAGCTCAAAATGCACATCTTGTAAATGTCTCCTATCCCTTGTGAGGTAATAACCCATGCTAGTTGTATGGGAATCAGGTCATATTCAGGCTTCTGCTGTCTGCAGCTATTATTTGCACTGGGTGGGCCCTCCATAGCTCATTGGTCCATCTCAAGAAGGCAGGGACTTTAAATTCTGTGTAGATGTGTGATGTGCATAGGTCTCCTTTTCTCTTATCACTAGGTGGCCCAGTTCATCAAGGCCAGGGCCAATGTTAAAAGAGTAGTAGCAGAGCCTTGGGCCATGGCTTTGATACTTATCATGGGTTTGGTCTGGGCAAATTCTGCAACTTTCCTGCACATAAGCTTCTTCATGTATAAAGTAAGGATAATAGTACCTATTTGCACAATTAAATAAGATAATAGATATGAAGTACTTAAATTAACACTGCATTGGTTACATAGTAAAAAAAAATGGTGCTCTATATCAGCACATGGTAGATTCTGTACTGACCATCAGACTGACCCGTTTTGTGCCAGGGCCCTGCAGGCATCACAATGTTGGGCCACCTTTGCCCAAAGGGTGTCAATTATTCTACAGGGCAGATAATCTGATGGGTTTGGCCATGTCTGGAGTCCCCTCTTGTTAAAGGGTTCTTCCTAAGCAGTAATATCATGCTCTTCCAGTCCAGATGAAATTGCTCTCAGAACCAGAGTCAGCCTGCCAAAACAGATGTCTGGAAGGGCAACCGGAACTAACTTCACGCATGTGGCTTTAAGTTTTTGAGCCCCAGACCATGGAATCAACCATCACCTTTCCCCCAATCTCTTCCTAGACAGGTCCTGGAGCCAGATAGTAAACCCCTAGGTATTTGAGAAGATTGGCTCGATGCATGGTGCACAATGGGGTGGCAGCAACTCCCAATTCTGATGCTACCACCCTTTTGCTGGGCACTTCCTATCCTCTTGCAAAAGGCATCAGTGTCTCTCTAAAGCTTGAATGCAAATAGGTTTCTGAATAAAGATACTTATTCTCTCCTCCCAGGTACCTTTCTTCTTTATGTGCCAGAAACTATTCCTTATATAAACAGTATGATTTCCATGTTTTTACGCTCAGGTTCCATGAACAATATGCTTTTAAGTATCTGCAAAGTTGACCAGAGCCAGAACTCCATGGCAGGAGATGGAAGATATTATTCACACTGGATCAATGTGAAGACCATGGGCCTTCAGTTTTACAACATCAGAGACTATTATTACTTTACCAGGGATACTACTTTTGGCATCGCGAGACATGAGGACAAGTGATGAAATGCTTGGGGAGCCTGTCAGGGGCCTGTCACTGTCTTCAACATCCCACCTACAAGCGATCTAACCTTTGCAGAGCCTTCGTCGATTTGAGAACCTCCATCGGATTTTCATTGTTAGGTCTCACTGGTAATTCTCTGTCGCATTACCTTTCCTGTTTAAAAAATAAATTAAAACAATCTAAGAAGGCAGATAATGTTTAATGGAAAAGGGCAGCGATGGGCTAATGGTTGCCTAGCAACTACTAGACATTGTTTTGCTGCTTCACTCTACAGAAGTCAAAATGGCGGCTGTAATCCTTCTGCAGCCCCCTGGACAGTGTGCCTGCGAGTGACAATTCCCTCTGGGTCCAAGTCACTTTAATCTTTGTCGTGGGCCATGGAGCCTTCCTTTTTCAATTTCCAAATGGGAAAAACTCACTGGCTAATTCTTGAATATGCTAATGCTTATGCTTTCATCTCAGATAAACTTTTGGGGTCCCGCCTTGGGGTGACACTGATTGCTTTCGTACATAACACACTTCCTGAGTCTCCCTTCCTGTCAATGTTGATAGGACCCTGGTTAGGTATTTTTGAGGTCAGGCCAGGTTCTTGAAATGGTTTAGTTTTGGAAAGTCCTCTCTTATATTATCCTCCTTTCTGTTTCCAAAAGGGTCTTGACTTAGTTCTCTAAAGCCAAGGGATGATAATTCTTTGACAATTGGGTTTCCTCACAACTAAAGAATGGAAGGAAGGAGAATGGTTACAAAATACATTTAGAATTTTCAGGATTATAAGCATGACCAATAAAGCTGCATGAACCTATTTTCACAAATAACATTTTTATATTCAATAAGAAACCCCCAAATACCTGAATTGCCTTAATCCCTAAAACACAAATAGATAAAAAAAAAAATGGGTCTTATATGGCCTTGCTTCAAGTAATGAAATAGCAACTAGGTTGCAGGTTGTCTATGATGGCTGGCTGATTTGGGGCAAATACAAGGGAAGTGATTTCTCAGTCACCTTGTGGGCTAGACACCCCAAAATGGAAGTGTTTAAGGAGGGCCTTGTATAGAGGTCGGTAAGTTACAGGAAGTCTGTGACCCAGAACAGTGTTTATATTCACCTGTGCATCTTTCTAGGGAGAGGTTCCGCAGCCTTCCACAGTGTAAGAACCAGGAGCAAAGGGTGATATGAAAACAAAGAGTTTTATGAAGAATCTTTGCCTTCCAACAAATATGCTGAGGACAATTTACTGTAGCATTATCTCTAAAGAAAAGATGAAAGAAAAAGAGTTTGCTAAGTTAGTTCTTTTGTTCATTAATTCAGCCAACAGATATTTATTAGGCATTTCCCATAAATGAGTCACTGAAAAAGATCATAGGGACACATCATACAAAACAAAAGGCCTATGAAACCATGGTATCACAGCCTGGGGCACTGAACATTGGCTGAACACACATTGTATGCTAGGACTTTTATGCACGTTAATAAAATCTTCATAAACAAGCATATAAACTTCAAATTACTATATTATCATATTAAACCTCAAAGTACGTATGAACTAAGAGCTGGCTCCAAAGCCAATCCTTTACCTACCCAGCCCAGAGGAACTTCCTATTTAGTTGGGGTTTGGGTGATTCCAAAGAACGTAACCAACCCCTGGAACACAGGGCAGTACCGGGGTCTTGCTAAAGATCCAAGGAGAGGATAGAAAATGTTCTGGCCATATCATTAGCACAAAAGGAACACTGTAGAGCCGGTGCTGGTAACTGAGGCCTTACTGCATGCCTGTACCTGTGCTAAACTCTACACACATATCTTAATGTTCGTAACAACTTTACAAAGAAGACATTGAGGCTTACAGGGTTTCCATAGCTAGTGAGTATCCAGGGCCTGGATTGGCTCATTTTATTCCAAAGTCTTGCTTTCTTAGCATTGTGTGTTTTCCATGTCATGTTTATACAGATATTTAACTTCCTCAGCTCATTTGGGAATTCTTAGAAAACTGTAGTCACCAGTTATACTTTTGTTTCTTCCAGAAAATTGACACAGAGTAGTAACTACTACTACACTTAAACAGACACGGTATCTCCAACAATTGTGAAAGCAGCTCAGATTTCATCCTACTTGCAAGTTAACAGGTTAATCTGCCACTATTTCATGGGCTGGTAGAGGACCCTAGATTACTGGACTAGAGAGAGACAAAGGACAGCTTATTACTCACCATAATAGATGGAGCTTTAGTCTCAGCCTTTTCGCCCCGATTCCTACACAGTGATGGTGAGACTGGATGACATTTGTGCCCCACCTGGTTTCATTCAAGCAGAGGAGCTCTGAGTTTAGGGAATCTTGGAATGGGAGGAAGCATGGCTGCTCTTTGCCCTGGGGGGAGGCACTATTAATCTTCCAGGGTTATTTACAAACATCCTTGCAAAGAGGGTTTAGAACAAAAGGATAGACTGCCTCATGCTTTGCTTGCACGGTGTGAAGAAATGCAAGAATTGCCCAGTCTTCTCCCAACAGGCATATTGTTTTATTTTAAATACTTTCATATTTGTTAATTTATTTAATCTTCATAACCCTATTAGAAGGTTATTGTGATTCTCTCCATTTTTTTTTTTCAGAATAATCTAAGATACAGGAAAACTAAGTAATCTGCCTGCAGTTACACATCCCTAAGTGGCAGAGCTGGGATTCCAATCTGATTGTCTTGTGGTCTACTGTGATGTGACTTCACTATTTCAGCACTTGCTGGTCCAGCAACACACCTTCTGGCCCCTTTTCTCCATAGCTTATCTCCATTTGAAAGTACAGTGGTTCTCAACCTTGAGTGTGCCCCAGAATCCCTTAGAGGTCTTGTTACAAAAGCTTTGGCTCCAGGTCCTGCTGGGGGCCTGGGACCTTGTATTTATTTGCATTTCCCAAGTGATGCTGGTCAGGAGCTCACCTTGGGACCACTGTGATGTCTAAGTCTTCCCGACTAGAACATAAGCCCAGGATCTTTGTTTTGTTCAGCACAGTCTCTTTAGTACTTGCTGTAATGCCCAGTACGTCATAAGCTCTGGATACAAATTTAAACAATTAAAAAAAAAATGGGATGGGACCATTTTCCCAGATTCTGTTACCTGACCTTAGTTTTGGAAAATCCTCTAGTGCCATCCTGGCACTTGAAGATGCCTGAGCAGTCTTCAATGCCACAAGGCTACAGAGAAAGAGGGACTGGGACACTGACCCTGAAGAAGGCAGCCTGCTCCTGACGGAGCTGCACAACATACAAGGCTTTTAACTGTAAGAATTCTTGGAGCCACTTCTGGTAATATATGGATTTCATAAAAATGCCTTCCAAGGCACAAAGAAACATCTGAGGACTTTAAGCCCTCTACCATTGGGAATGGAGCTTTCGTGCACATGGACTTTGGATTTTTTTTTTTTTTAACTTTTGAGCACCGCCAGCAAGGAAGCAAGTACCAAGTGAAGATTCCAATTGAGTTCTTTGACAAGAACCTCTTTTCTGTTCTTCTTTTTTTGAAAATGAAAGTGGTTTACATAGAGCCCGCACACTTGGGGATATGGGCATTATATTAATGGAATTCCTCAGCATTTATACTACGTGGTATACCTCCGTCGCTACGGTTGGCAGCAAGACATGTTTCCGTGTCTTGCCTTTCTTTCCTATCCCAGCACCCCCATGTAGGAAGGAGGTGTTATGCTAAGACAACACATCTTTGTGAGGATACACTAATTATCTATCTTAGTCCACTTTTTTTTTTTTTTAAGTTGTTGTTGCTAAGACTAGGGAATATATAAAGCAGAGTTTATTTGCACACAGCTCTGGAGGTTGAGAAGTCCAAGAACATGACACCGGTGAGACAGAGCAGGCGTGCAAGCTTGAGCTCCTCCTCTCCTTATGAAGCCATGAATGCCCTATGAGGAGCCCCCCTCATGACCTCCCACAGGCTCCACCTCCAAATACCACTGACGTCCATCACTTCAGGGGCAGTTCCCAACACACGGACTTTTAAAGGGCATGAAAGAAGGGGAAAGGGCAAAGGCCTAGATTCTAATCCTGGCCCTTTACCAGATGTAGAACTTTGAAATTCTCTCTCATAAAGTCTTCTGGCATCTACAGTTTCCTCATCTACAGAACAAAATATGAGTGACCAGCTTCCATAGAGAGATGGTACAGGTTATGTATGGAAATAGTAAAAAAAAGAAAAAAAAAAAAAAGCTATAGTTTTCAATCTGCTAAGCATTTACACAATAATATCTACAAGTAAAGTGTCTAAGGCAGGAACATAAATAACAAATTCTCAAGATGTTTAAAAATGTTTTAGTTTAATATTTCCAAACCTTATTTTCCCCTTCAGTCATGAATATTTATTAAGATCAAGACATCAAAGTTTAACTGGCCTAGGCTTCTATGTATCTCCATCCATCTATCCATTCCATGTAAAATGCTGGCCTGGAATCCTGCGCCGGGCCAGCTGCAGAGGTTTAAAAGCAAAGCAAAGCAGATGCAGACAGCATGCTTGGAGATTCAGCAGGTCGGCTTCAGTTGGGCTCAGAAATCTATGCAATATATGAGGGTTTTGAGGATACAATTTCCATTCTGAAGTCAAGAAAAACCTAGAGGAGTAAGAGGACTCAAGATGAGCTTCAAACAGTTTCATTTATTCTGGGAGTCAGTCATAATTTTCATGATTTCAGATCCAGCAGGCGTCCATGTAGCCAAATCAGTCATATCTACTTCTCATTTAATCGTTAACAACCAGGTTGAGTGTGGATTATTCAAACCCTCTGACTTCCAAGTTGACCACAGCATGCTGCTTTGTCTAAATAGACCTCCCCAAGATAGATCTCAGCCCAGTAACAGTGACTTGGATGCTTGGCCAGGTGCGTGCCCCACACACACATGCACTCCCCTCCTCTGGGCAGCTATCTGTAGCAGGCACCCAGATCTCTCCCAGGACGGTGCACCCACCCCCAGTGCTGTCTTGGCTGCCAACAGTTCACAGCTGCCACCCTTTCTGAAGAATCATCCTCCACTGAGGAAGGCCTCCAGGTGAGAAGCCCCTTGCCCTAGGCCCTGATACACTGATTCAAAGCTGTCAAGGCCAGTTCACAGAGCTCTCCCAGTTCAGGTATTCCCCTCCCTTGTTGGTTTTGCTCCCTCTCTTACAGGTTTCTCCTGAGTGCACACCTTTACAAATCACTTTCACAAGAGATCTGAGGGAAACCCACTCTAGACACCATCCACTGTGATCCTGGCTTGGATGTTTGACTGGGCCACAATCCCCATCACATGCCAACAGCAGCCGCCTCTGAACCGGTCCTGCTCTTACCTGACAACTCAGTGACATGCTGAGTTGCTGTTGACATGCCACCTTTTAAAACCTTTCTCATCTTTTGCACAACCTTCTCTTCTGATTCCCAGATCTTTACTAACATTGATCCACTGGACATTTCCAGGACATTCTCCAGGTACTTTATTATTTGTATTTATTTGTGTGTGTATGTGTGTGTTGGGGAGGGGGGGATTGAACTCAGGGGCATCCTACCTCCAAAGTACATTCCCAGCCATTTTTATGTTTTGTTTATAAAGGTCTCACTAGGTTGCTGAGCACATTACACTGCTGAGGCTGGCCTCAAACCTGTGATCCTCCTGTGTCAGCCTCCCACATACTGGAATTACAGGCATGTAACCATTCCCAGTTCCCCAGGTACTTTGACATACCAAGTCTAAATATGATCTGCATTAATGACTAAATGAACAATCTGACATTGCTCACAATCTAGCCTACTCTCTCGCCCAGTCTTCACCTTCCCGGCCACCTCACCACCCATGGGCACCCGATCCCGCCTGCGCACATTGATTCCCTAGCGGCTGTCTACGTAGCTACGGGCGGGTTCCAGGCAGCTCTGCAGCTACATCGCCTCTCACTCTCATGTTCCTGTGCGGACCTTGCTGCGCCCCACGTGCGTCACTCATGCTAAGCACCACCTCTGTCTCCCTGAGCATGCAACTCCACTTCAGCACATACCACACTGGCACACTACATAGTAACGTGAGGGGCTATTTTGACTTAGCTCTGTCAACACATCTGAGTAAATTTGACTATGTCAAATCACAGAGAACAGTTTGTGCTATTTTACATCAGAAACACTTAAACTTACTTCAAGGTCATGTGTGATTGAGGCAACGTGGCAGACACTACTATTTACTAAAGTTTATTTCTTCTTCTTCCTGGAAGCAGCCAGTCTACATTTCCCAGCCTCCCTTGCAGTTATGTGTGGTGAAGTAATGACGCTCTAGCCAGTGCAAATGAGCAGGAGTAACGAGTTCCACTTATCGTCCACGAGTGCTCTTTTCCCTTCCCGCTGACTAAGGTGGGGATACTCAGGATTACTGGGAGAAGGTGGAGAGTCCTCAGCCTTGGTCTCTGAATGACTGAATGGAGCAGAGGTCACCGTTGGTAGGACCATCCTTTGTCTCATGAGCAAAAAACAAACTTCTACCATGCAGTCATTACATTCTAGGGAGCACATTTATGGCAGTAGCTAGCATTACCCTCACAGAGGCAGGCACTGTGACACAGCCTTTCTACCAGAAAGGACATGGTGACACAGTCTAAGAAAAGCTCTAAGCTCAGCTGCTACCTTGTGTATAGAAGTGATAGTTACATTCATCTGAGTCATGCTCCATCATTTGATCTCCACCTCTAGGGGGAGCACAGGGAACAAGGTGAGAGTCTACGTTAACCCACCCACTCTCAAATAAGCACCTATGAATCAGTCACTAGGCTAGAGAGCAACTGTAGCGAACTGACCAGCTCGGAAATTTAGCATCCTGTATATACTCGGGCAACTAAAAACTTTATCCCTACTTACTTTATAATGTATATATTACTTCGTGTTCAACAAAGAAAGTCACCAATTTCCTAATAACCCATGTAAAAAACAAGTTGTCCAAAATTCGGCGTATTTATATTTCCCATTAGACTGTGCTTACTCATCTTTGTGCATCAAAGTTCATTCAGTAACTGCCATAGTAAGTGTTCAGTAAATGCTTCTCAGAAACTATAGGGAGGAATTAAAAAACACTCAACACACTCAACGCTTCATTGTTTGTTTCATGATTCCTTGTGATATTCATAATTACTTCTGCTAGTTTCACTCACCTTAACAAATGAAAACACTTTTTTTTTTTTTTCCTGGGCAGTCATAATTGTATGCTATCCATCAAACAATAAAACTTTGATCGCTGAGACACATTCAGCTTGAAGATGAAGTGATATATTAACTTCTTGATCAAATGCCAGAACTTACAAGATGAATATGAAACAGACATCAATAATTACAGCTTGTACTGTAGCTGTTGGTTTCTAAAGCTCTGGGTTCAATGAACAAGTAATGACTGGACAGACACACCCTTCAGAAATGAGAGGTGGGAAGAGATTACCTCATTCCAGACCTGTCACCCAGCAGGCCCCCTGCAGCAATTCAGCAAGAGGCAGCCCATGAGCCCAGGAGGCAGCACAAGGGGCAGCTGCCAGGGCGGGGCCAGTGAAATGGGCCCAGGCCGCACCCAGCAGAGAAGCCATCGGAGCCGGGGCTTTCTTGGGCACTACTCTCCCTCCCTTCGTTCCTGGGTACCATTTGTTTCTTTAAGAAATCTGATCTGGATACAAAAGGCATATAACCAGAAGTCAACTTCTTGAAAATGCCATCTCACTTGGAAAATTGTTATGCTTTCTGCTTGATTTAGAAAGGGATTACTAATAGCAATAAAAATATAATCATGCCTCAGCTAATCTTGGTTTTACAAGCAGATCTAAAAACAACGTACTGCATGATGTTTCATCATCTGTCCCCCCAGAGCCTGTGGCTGCGTTCTAGGGATCAAAATCGCCAAGCCAGTGCGGCCGGCAGCTATTTGGATGGCACCACTGTGTTTGAAGACTTCCTGGCAAAGCGAATACCCACCTCCAGAGTAGTATCACCAGGGCGAAGGAGGTGCACTGAGCGGCAACTCTTCTCATTCCAACACCAGAGCAAAATGGTGTGGCTCTGAGTTCTGTGGCCATGCTGACCTCCCACATGCTGTTCTGTTCTTTACAGAAGTCAAGAATTCCTGCCCTAGTAAGTCGGTGCTGATTACAGCCACAATACTGACAAATGTGTGCAGGGGTTTTCCTTTCAAGCTGAGTAGTGTGGAAGGAAAATAAAATAATAAAGACTAAAGAATGCTGTTCTGTTCATTTTATCAAAATCTACGGAGCACTTCAACCTCAAAAATGGAAAACAGGTCTCACAACCTCATTATCCAAGGCCAAGAACAAACCCATGTCTTATAAAATGTCTCTTGATAGTTCACGGAAATTTACTCTAACACGTACTCTACTTTCTAGCATAAAGTCTCTCACTTATTTAAATTTAAAAACCTAAAAAGATGCTCTGATTATTTTGTAACCAAAGTATTCAAAATGTGTGCTATGAGTTTATAAAGATTCTGAGCTTTCAAAATAATTTCAGATATGTTACCAGGTTAAAAGGCACTGATGCCACAAATACCAATCTAAGTTGGGTTTTGGAAAAAGATTTTCATGTACATATTTTGTCCAAATATTACCATTTGTTTCATGAAAGTCAGAGCTAAGACTTTAGTAGAGTGTAAATTTTAAGCCAATGAATAAACAGTTGGCTTGAAAAATATTAAACTGACATGCAAAGCATTTGTAACCCTGCCAGATACTAAAAATAAAAGTGACTTCTGCTAACACAGAAAAACTTGAATTGTCTCAGGTGGTTCTAAATTTAGTGACTAGGTTTCGCTAAGTTAATTTTCAAAAATGGGATCTGATATAACATCAGCCTGTTTCTCCAACCCCCTCCCCCCAAAAATGTACAATTGGCATCTTATTTAAACATTAGCCTCATATAATTTTTTAGTTAGTAAAGCATGTATCTTTAAAACTGTAATAATCTTTACCTAACAAATGAAAATTTAGACATTTTGCAAGTGAACTCTCTATAGTTTAAGAAATAAGTTCTTATCAGTTATTAATAAGCTGAGTATTTAAATATTCGAAAGATAACATTTTAGACAAAAGGCATAAATTAAGGAAATCAGTAGATTTTAAGTGTGAAGTTCTAAACGGTTACCTGAAGTTTAGCTAACATTTTATTCCTGTCACTGGCCTGTCCCTCCTTTATCTGTCTGTCCCCCAAAATAAGTGTTTAAAATATGAAGTCTGAGATTTATGATCAGTTGCAGAAACCTGTTTAACTACTGATTTACAGTCTTGGCTGAGGTATTTACCTCTGTCATCAGGACTAATTATAGCAAGCCTGAGATTATATATTCAAACTCCCCTTTTGGTGAAGGAAATAGAATGTTCTACTGAAAATCAGAAATATCCTGAGGGCTCCTAAACAAGAATGCACAACCAACTTTACTCCTCAGAACCAGTGCTGTAAAGCTCCCAATTACTGTTCTTTAGTAGGCTATTTCAGCCTAAAGTACTTAAACGATAAATCATAGTTACATTAATGCCATACTGATGGCCTAAAACATATTAATCTCAGCTAACAGTAACTGACATTTACATTACTAATCTAATTCAGGCATTCTGGTAGCAGTAAAGCACATGTTGAAGCTTCAGGAACTGAAGTTATTACTGATCTGAAAAGGATCCTTATCCCAGTGTGATCAGAATGGAGAAGACAAATGACTACAGCTCCTGGGCAACGCAGGTACTCTAGGAACAGTGCTCCCGTTTTATTACTTTAATGAGTAAAATGCCTAATTTGTATTAAAGCTGATCAAACAAAACTGGTCCCAAATACGGTGCCAGTAGAACCGACCCAAGACACCCAGCTCTTTCCTCTCCCGCAAATCCTTTCCTCCCACCCACTCTTCGACTACACTAGGGTGCTTTGAAGCTTTTCAAACCCCATGTCTCACAAGAGCAGGGATGTGGAGATGTGGCTTCCATCATCAAGTGAGTCCCCTCCTGCATCTGACCCCCCCCACTGCGCACCACTTGGTTAAAATGCTGAGGGGGCCGGCACTGTCACCCGAGACGGGTGAGGAAGGGTTTGGTGGTTGGACTTGGGGTTGGAGGCTCTCCAATCCCACTGTAGAGGAGATCGACCTGGCAAGGCCTCCGCAGAGAAGAGCTGAGACATGCCTACATATGGGGAGAAAGAACAATGAGACGGAGGCCCAAAGGAAATGCCTCTCTTGGGCCCTTTGTGTGACAATATCTATTCCACACGCCGGCTCAAAGACAAAATCAGGGCACACTGTGTTGGATATTTCCCCCACAATGGATTTTTAGAGAATATCTATACCACGTGCCTGGTTAAGGTAACAGTTTTCACTGTTTCAGACAAAGTCAGCGCATTGTGCATTGGGTATTTCCTCCACAATGGATTTTTAAAAGGTTCCTATACTGTAACTCTATTAACCCATTAGGAGTCTGAAATGTGATGTTGTAGGTATACAGTACATACATGATGATGATATTTGAAAATGGAACATGGGATATTAAGTAATAAAACACACAATATTTGGTCAGGATACCTTCTCATGATAAATTAGTAGATACATAACTCCTAAATCTGGATTTTCTCATCTAAATGGAAGAGAGATATGAATTTTGGACAATTAAGTAACAATTAATTATTCACTTATTCCAGAATATAGGGCAAAATTAACTATATCACCACAAATTAATACAATTTTGTCACTATTTATAGTATAGCATCCAACTGTGGTCTTGCTTACCAGCTTGCCACATGATTTCTCAAGCCTGTTCCCTCGGGACTACGAAACATGCATCTAATGGAAACTACATCCCGTGGTACCATCCTTCTCTTTATACTCATTAATTCATTCAATCTTTTGAGGAATAATGGGAAAGAGAATAAAAACAAACAAACCAGTTCTTAGATGATTCAAAGTTATATTATCTTGAGTTATAATTGCCTGTTTAATATAATTATACCACGTTCTCTTCTAAGAACCATCTCATAATTTACAGAATGACACAGCCTAGAAATATTTAGGAAGATGTTTCTGGGCAGAGGTGAATTTAAATTGTCCTCTAAATGCTACATTCTGTCCCCTTTCCACTATAATTACTTCATCTCAAGGTACATAAAAATTAACCAACTGCTTTTAGTATATGACTATATCTATATATATCAACTCTAGGACCTCCAATAAAGAATCAATAATTGTTTTTATAGCATGAAGGTAATTACAGTCATTTGGGAAGGCAGCATCAACTGAGACTATTTTATACTTATGACTAATCCATTATAAACAAAAACCAATCTTAAAAACACAATTGCAGAGAAAGTGTAGTTATGCCAAGAGCAGATAAGAAAGTACAAGGACCTCACTGGCTATGCTATACCAAACACAGAAAAGCAAAATTGATTTTATACTGTTGGTCTATACAAATAAATAAATAAAAATTTATCCTTTTTCCTATATATATGCTTAGATGTCTTATACAAATAACAAAACGCTTCATATTTCATTCACTTCAATAGAATGAACTCCTTAGAAAGACTGAAGAGCTGATAATCAACTCCCAAATTTTATGCTTATTTTTTCCTACTTCTATCAATTTCCTGACAGATTTATCCTAAGCAGGAAAATCTTTTCAGTGAATCAAGCACATGAATCGAGTCTGTAAGTGTCTTGAAGAACTCCGTCAAATTACATATATCCCATGTTGCTTTTGGTTTCCCATCTCTTCTTTGCTTCAAATCTAAAATGAAAAACATAAAAATCTCAATTTATGTCTAAAATTAAAAAATACTTTGCTAAAATAACATGTTTACTAAGTGACCCCTCCATAAAACTAAAACCTACGCATATTTCACTGCTTATAAAATAAACATCAAACAGAATGAAGAAATGCCTTCATACTTACAATCTGATAAAAATATTCAGCAAAGATATAAAATAAGTAATAGTTATCTATAAACTGGATTCACAAAATGTATGAACAGGCATTCTGCAAGGCCTATGCAGCCAGCAGAATTATTTCTAAAAACAAGTAAACTTACCCCCACGCAAGTTTCTTCTTTTTTCGAGCAGCCTGTGAATTTTCAGCCTCCTTTTTGGCCTTTACAAACTTGTGGCAGGCAATTGCTTTGGCAATCTTTACACCAAGCTAAGAATTACAAAGTAGAAAGGAAAAAAGTGAAAATATTCCAGCTAATACAAGAATTACAGTAACATAAATAACTGAGAACATGCGGGTAAGAAAGCCATCTCTAAAATTAGAAATTCTATGCTCAGGTCTCTTAAAGTATAATGAATACATAAATATGGCCCATATCCCCTTTCCCTCCCAACAGACCCTCTCCCCTAGCTGTATGGTCTCCTGGATGGAAATCCTTCCCAAACAGAGGCCCCTCCAGGGTCCACAAAGGTAGTAATGAGGCTCTTCAAGCTATCCCAGCATTTCAGTAGGCTGAACAGGAATTTGCCCTGATAAGGCTGCGCAGACTGACAGAGACATCAACTTTCTTTGCTCTGGGCTAGAATTACAGCAACTCAGTACAGTCACACCAGTTATCTCGTGCTGATCAGAAGCTCTGATTGGCAGTCACAGATGGGATTAATAAAACATGGGAAAGCTAATTACTTCTTTATAAATGCATTCTGCATGATGAGCAACAGCTTTTAAGTATCTGAGAAAGGAACAGAGGAGGTAAAGAGGCTGGACCCCAGGACACAGGAGTTCCCTGGGCAGGGCCCTGGGTTCACGCCTCCTGACGCCCAGGTCCAGACACCCACGCCCAAGGTCCACTCAAAGCGCGCCCTCCACCTCGCAGTCTTCTCTCAGTCTACCGCAGTCCTTGCTTCTGCATTTCTCCAGCTCTTTCCTGGCTGCAGAGAGGTTCCCCAGCAAGCATCCCCAGGTCAGGAATACTGATGCTTTCTCATTTCTGGCTCTTATTTTTAAATGCCCACTATATGGATGGCTCAAACAGATCTATTAAGAACCCAGGTTAAGCCACAAAGACTGAAAATCCGTCTGGTGTTTCTTGCCTTTTCTGTTCCTTCACTCAACCTGATGCTTACTAGTAGAAAGATGGAGTGTGGAGGAGAAGAAAGGAGCTGGAGGCCACTGTAAAGCCAACACCGCGATGCCTAAGTCCTAGAGAGCTTCTTGCCAAAAGGCAGGCATGTTAGGAGGTCAAAAGCACTCATGTAAAGACCGAGGCCAAGTTAGAAAAGTGCAGGCTGGCACGCTTGGCATGTCTTCCAGCTTATCTTAGAGAACAGTTTCCTTCAGGGTGAAACAGACAAGTGGTAATCAGGCACGGGCTGGAGTTTATACAGGAGAGAAAAGTAGTTAAGGAAAGAATATATACATATAAGAACTACACAAATGGAAAGAAGTTGACAGTCAAAGCAAGGTGCTGAGCCAGTCGACATCAATAGCCTAATGCCACAGAAAAAATGACTGGCGTGGGCCCACTGAGCAAGCCGACCACCTGAGCGTCTCTCCAGTGTGCAGGCCAGCGCTGGCGGCACCACTGCTATCATCTTCTCACAAGGAGGACACGCATGCTCCGAACTTTATGACGGCACGCACACACAAGCGGCCGGGCACTGTCCTAGACGCTGGAGGAGCAGCGCTGACTACGGGACTTGCTTTCACACTGCGGGCGAGGGAGAAGCATGGCTGCTTCAATGCCGGCTTTGTTCTTTTGGCTCCCTTTTCATTCCCAGTTCTTTATCACAGAAAAGTTCACCTAAGTCAACCAAAACACGGCTAAGAATCAAAGGAGAAAACGAAACTCTGGGAGGATGCTGTGGCACCATTTTCCATTAAGATGGAATTTCTATCCACTGAAAAACTATCCATGTTGTCACACACGTAAAAACAAAAAACAAAAAACCAAACAACAACCAAGTGAGCACTTTAGGTTAGGTTAGTAAACACTGCAGCATCAAACAAATGCCCGTCTCACTGGCGGAACTTTCACTTGAAGTCCGGGGGTTGGGCAGGTCTCTCCACCTCATGGTGGCAGCTTCTCCAGTGTGGTCTTTACACTCACCACTGCAGGAGAGGAGCTGGAGGGCCTCACATCATCTTAAATATTTTGGTCCCAAAGTGAGACATACTGCTTCTGCTCAGAGTCCGCAGTGAGAACTACTCATGTGGCTCACATGGGGTAAAGGGAGCCCTGGAGGAGCAGGAAGTGCACCCAGAAGCTGTCTTCTGCCACAAAGGCTGCTTTCAACCTCTGTTTAAGACGCACAATAGGTGTATACATTCATGTGGATGACTTAGTCTCTTTCCCAATCCCCACCTCAAAGGTAAAACATAAAAATCTGTGTATAGGGGGCTAGGGTGTGGCTCAGTAGTAAAGCACTTGCCTACCATATAATGGTGCTAGGTTTAATTCCTATTACCACGAAAAAGAAAGAAAGAAAGAAAAAAAAGAATATGAATCTGTATTTTTGCAGTAACTTCAGTCCTATGTATTTTAAATTAAATGCAAATGTGATATATGATATAGTTTCACCACACTCCCAAAGGCTCACCCAGCTACTTTATCTATATTCAAATTAAGCCTATAGTTTGTGTAAAAAACAAAAACGATCTGAACCATATACATATCATTTGCCATACCATTAACCATGAGAAAATTATTTTCTAAACTATTGTAAATCAAGCTTTACATTTTTAACTTATTGAAATTTTCCAGTATAGGTTTTCTGGATTCAGAACAAACAAATCAAGGAGCATCTCCTAGTGTCTGGACATGCGGTCACTTAAATCCAATGGACTCTTCACCTCGACACAGTCATACTCTCTAAGAATGGGCACTCTCCTAGCGTTTCAGCAAGGAAAAGGTCAACCCCAGCATACTACTAAAGAATAGTATACATTTGTTAAAAATAAGTCACTAGAATGTATTAAGCAAGTATTCACATGAGAGGGCTCCATCATTTTATGAACAAAATAAATATAATAAGCTATCTGGTGCATAAGAACACTTCCAAATGAACAGACTTGTTCCTGTAAAGGGTATATTTTCTAACTGTATTTTACCATGGGCTAGGTTAAATGGAATGTTCTTCAATGTTCTGACAAACATTAAACAAACCTGGTCTATGTATTTTTTACAGAAAAAAAGCCTTTTAACTTGTAATGGTTGTGAGAAGTCATAGCCTTTTTATGTCCTTCATATGCTTAAAATGAATGTTTCACTTATTTCTATGAAGAAAGAAAAAAAGAACAAGAAATATCTGGAAAAAATATAAAAGGATAATAGGCCTTCAATGAAGGAGAGGATAGAGGAAAAAACGTAGTTTCCCAGGCAAGATGACTGACTCACAGTCCAGAACATAAAAGAATTTTGTGCTGTGTTTCAGTATTACAAACAAATAAAACAAGCTGACAAGAATCCACCCTTTGCTTCTGTAAAAAGAAAAATGCATCTTCCTGCCCAATGTAAACATCACAAAAGCTTGGTCAATGGTTTTTATATTAAAAAATGGTTTCAGGTCATCAGATAACTACAGTAACACAATGTGGGGAGAATTTTTTTTTTAATGAATAAAATATATATACAGAGTTTCTTGTATGTGTAGCCAAAGTATCAGCATTTTCCATATAGAACATCCAATATTTTGCTGCATTTTAATTAAGGTGTCTAAACATTATCACAAAGAACTGCAAATTGGTCAGAGCATGCGGTAAGGAAAATTAAGCTCTAAAGGCTTTTTATCACCATATTTCAGGAACCAAGGGTGTAAAATGTTCTAATTTGGGATATATTAAAAGCCATAAAAGGTCTTTCAAAAAGATTAATGGTACTTTGCTTGGATTTAAGATAAGGGCTTTAGCTGGTTGGAAAAGCAGGGCCCTGGCTGGACCCTTGAGGCATTCATCTTTACAGCCACTTGGAAGATTTGTAAAAGCGTCTGCATAACCTCGAGCAAATGCACGGCGACATTTTTTTAATTCCTTTCAATTTTACAGGTTTAGCGTGTGTAAATCATATTGGGTTGTAAAATAGATATAATGCCACATCCTTATAATGTAGTACAGATTTTTAAAAGACAAACTTCAAAATAAAGTTAGTTTTTCTTGAAAAATGTTGTCATTAAAGTTTGCTGATAATCATTTGAAGCATCTGATTCAAACAGCTTAATCTAGCACAACTATAAACTTCTTATCCATTTCATAAAATATTTTACTCATCTCAAAATTACTAGCTTGTAACAGATTTATGAAGTTTTCCTCCCTTTTGAACACTTTCAAGGCACTTACTTAAAAATACCAATTATCATACTTTAACTTTTTATGGAATAATAGGTCTCTATGAAAAATATTTATGCCATTCTCTTTTGTTCTTTAATTAAATGAAAACAGATGTTTTCTGAAGTAAAGCGGAACCATTACTGGAGTACTTAAAGTGTTAAGGTCTTTAATTTTTATATCAGTTTGGTCGACAATTCCTGATTGTCTTTACTCAAGCTCAACATTAATGTCAAGCAAGTTACCTAGGAGACGAAAGAGATCAAAGAGACAAAAACCCCTCCAATGTCTGATTAATCAAGCCTGCAAACAGCTTATTTCTTTTAGCCTGCATGCAAGTATGAAAATGAGATTCTGGGAGCCGAACATTGTGCAGATTTGTTCATTCTTATCAGAACAAAGCCAGCGGCAGCTTATTTCATGGATCATTGGCACTGTCATCAGTGCTACACAGAACGGGTGACAGCTCCTCATTTTGAGGCTTGAACAAAATTAGCAAAAAGTCGGCACAAATTAGCCTCTCATCTTTTTAGTAATATGACATTATTCATTTACTTTTTATCCAATTTTTAATTTTTTCCTTGTCAGCTATCCCTTTCTAGTGTCTCTTGCATGGCATCATCAAATGCCTTCTAAAAAACAAGCAAAGAAATAGCCAAAGTTGAAATAACATGCAAAGTTCAAGAAGCAAGTAAGAACAAGCACTTCCAACGACTCTGGTTATGCCATGTTTTAAAAATAACTTTCAAAACTTTGCATTAACAATTGTTTTTTTAAAAACAGCTCAAAATGCATGCAGTTAAGGAGTTCTACGAAACCACTTGTGTATTCAAGAATATAATGTGACTAATGTGTTTCACTCAATCCACAATTTAATATGGTATGTGCTGTGGTCAATCCAGGATGTCTACATTTGAAATGGTACTTTCTCTCCATGACCACACACCTGAGATACCAAACTTCTGACGACAGAATGAGCTATATAGGCCATACTCTGATTTTAAATCACGTGATTTCCTCTTATTATAAGAAATAACCGAGTTTCATTGTCATCTTAAACTGTGCATGCACAGGGTACATGGGTTTGCATGTGTTTCTGTACTACAAGTATCTATATGTCTATACAACTACACATACAACTCTTACTGATTTTTAAACCTACACCTTCATGTTACTATTTCAACGCATAACTCAACAAATCCTGATTTAAAAACACATAAAAAATATATATGTATATATATATGCACAGGTATATCATATACATATGATTCATATACTCAACTTTTATTTCATGCAAAATAGTTTATAAAACACCTGTTTAATATGACTACTAGGGCTTCAAATTATATGCAGATTACAGTATTCCAAAGGAGGGAGAAAATGTGTTATACTGTTGAATTTATTCCTGGACGTAGACATTTATATTCAAGCAAATTATTTCATTCATAAAGGAAAAAAGCATTAAAAAATTAACCATAAGCTGTTAGATGCTTTACACAGTCCCCATAAGAAGACAGTTTTTTAAAAGAACTGTAGTACTGTTTTCAGCAATTTCTTTATCTCTGTTCTTCTAAGTAAGAAAGCCTATTAACAAGCTTTGAACTTAAAATCACATTTACAATAATGTGCCATCAACAGTTTTATAAGCTAATTAGAAAAAGATTAATTAATGACTGGCTGCTAATAAAATGGCAATCATGAAGAAAGAAACCAAGGGTGCTAAGCTTCAACTACCACCAATTAAGAGCTAATTACAAACAAATTATATATGTGTTTTGCTGTGGGCTTTAATTTACTAAAATGGTTTTAATTAAAAGAGAAAACATGCTGATTAATTGAACTGCAGAAAAAATCTACAGTATAAACTGTGCTTTGTCTGTCTCTTTAATTAGACTTGTAACATCTGAAATCTTTTTTTAAGGTTAGTTAAAAGCACAGATAAACATAATTAAAAGAAAGCATAAGGAACGCCATTGGAGGCGATCACCCAATCAGACCCCAAAGGTTAAAAGAAAACATCCACGATGCAATGAGATTGGAGGAGGCACACTAAAAACCCGCAAGGAGAGACCCATCACCGAACACCACTCTTGCTATTCTGAGGCTAGGACACTCTAACTTCAAGGCTGTGCACAGCTTCTTATGGGAACAAACATATCATTAAAGTAGATGTTAAGGAATACATTCAGGCCCTTCCTTACTCGACAGACAGAACTTATTTTCCATACAGCACGCTAAGGGTTCACCTACAGGTAATGACTGAATTACTTGTAGGAACTAAGGAGACCAGGGCTTCAAAGAATTCAAATAACCATTTAAGCCCCCCAAGACGATGTGCTGACTACAAAATGATTGATGGAGTAACTTTTAAATTAAAAAGCACTGAGAGATGACCCAAGTTAATGAAAGGGAGTGAGTTCTAGATGATCCTCAGCAGACACACACCCTCCGGGAGGCAGGGACCTCCCCTCTCCCCTAGGTGGCCAAGGGAGCTGCCAAGGAGCAACAGCCTGTCTGAGAGGGCTGGCCTTTCCTCTCCAGTGTCCTATATTCTTTCCCATTGTGAATAAGTGAAATACACCAAGAAGAAAATGGTCCTAAACTTGATTGCCTAAATGAAAAGAGAAAGAGGGGGAAGGGTGGGGAAAGAAAAAAGGAAAAGTAAGAAATCAAAGGCAGAGTAGTAAAATTTGAAAGAGAAACCTGAAATGTTTTTCCCAAAGTGTCTGTAGACATCAGATGACTTTGTATAAAATACCTATATAAGTAAAATACAACCATTTGCTTAGAGCAAACCTCTAGTTACATTGTATTCATCATACTCATACTAAGAACAAAATCATCTCTGCTCCATAAAAATAAAATGTTGAAATGGAGATATCAAATTTAAAATCTTAATATATACAAATGAACATTCCATGCATTTCTACTGTATATATCCAATCTTCACAATAATCCCAAGTCACAATAATTAAAGACAATAGAAAGGAACCCTCTTTGTCAGCAGGGTCACAGGTTCCAGTGATAAATTTTTATAATACCTAATTGGAATAGAGCTGTTCAGCTTTCTATCTGAGCAAACTGTTTTGCCTTAGGAACATGGTTGTCTAGATTACTTCTATCCAAAGAAAGTATTTATGAAAATAGGAAGAACAAAATTTTGCTGTCTGGACTACAGAATAGAGTTTAGAACTAAAAGATTTGCTTCACTATGCCTTTTAATTCAGCTCTTTTTTTTGGTTTGGTTTTGTTGTTTTGGTGCAGAAATAAGAGCACTGACTACAAGAAACTTTCAACAAGTTTGAAATCATCTTTAGTTAAAAATTTAAGCAAGTATTTCAATTTGGAACTCTAGAAATAATACTCTAATCACTTTGACAGGAAAATCTGTCAAAAATGTATTATTTGGGAAGAAATTTGGGGAGGGGGTTCAATCTCCTATTCCTTAAAGAGCACATATTCACATCTACAGAAAACTCATAACTGAAATGAAAAGGGTGAATTGTATTCAAATCCTCTCAGGGGAAACCAAAGCCTAACAATAAACTGTATTGGAAAAGTCCCCAATGCTAGAGCATGTGCTATGGTATCTAGAGCATTTCTGAAAAAGGACTACTTTTTAGATGTTAACATAAAATGTGGAAGCTGTCTCCATATATATAGCTCTCTTTAATGGAAGGGCCTTCATATTTTCTAGGAAACTGCTCTAAAAATTCAGCATAAGCTATAAATTAAGAGTCTGCCCCAATTTAAAGAGCATTTAACTCACTTAGCTATGAAAGACTACAACTCAATTTAATATTTAGTTTTCTTAAAAAACACCATTCCTACCTTCTTTTTTTTGAGGTACTGGGGGTTGAACTCAGGGGAATTCTACCTCCGAGCTATAACCCCAGCCTTATTTTTTATTCTTTATTTTGAAACAGGGTCTCACTAAGTTGCAGAGTGCCTCACTAGGTAGCTGAGGCTGGCTGCGAACCCGGATCCTCCGGTGTCAGCCTCCCAAATGCTGGGATTACAAGCGTGCACCACCACGCCCGGCTCATTCCTACCTTCTTTATTTAAATATTAACAAACTACTAATACTTGTTAACTTTACCTATGTTTTGCAATCCCAAAATATAAGCAGTCTGATTTATGATAAAATTAAATTCCTGATTTAATTCATCCTATCTACATAATATATACATATATACAAGGAGGATAATATTAAAACTTTATGTTTATATATTTTATCATTTCTACCTGTGATACTTTGGTTAGATTCTAAATGACTATCCACAGCAAGTCCTTAGTTTTAAGTTCAAATGAATTTAAAACATGAAACATTTTATCCTATCATTTAGCTAAGTTAAAAAGGTCTGGCCTTGACAAAGATGGCAGAGGATTATAACTAAAGCACCTCTGATGTGAACACTGGTAAGCTGCAGATCATCAAAGAACAACACGACTACTCTTTCCAGGTTGCACAAAACTGTTTTAATGCGACAACAAGAAGTGCTGGTGTTTTCAAGGAGTTAAGTTTCCTCGTAAGGACAAAGACCACCGTATTTGTTAGGTTAAGGGCATAATCCACACAAAGTTCAAATGAAAGTTAATAGGCCACCCCCATCCATTTCTGCATGACACTGTACAGGTATAACTGAAATCCACCCAGGCAATATATCTAACGTAGGTATGACTCATTCGATGATGGGAACACACTGTTCTGCCAAACCAAGTTGGTTTTTATCTCCAGTAGCTAACATAAAGATGTTTAGAGAAAAATCCTTCTCACAAAATGTTGAAATTGAACCTAACTGCTGCGCCTGCTTAATTAAAATTAGGCATTTGCCCTTAGTTGCAGAATACTTGTTTCTACTGGTTTCTATAAATTGACATGGGTACTGTATCAAAGATAACATGTCAGAAAAGACAGTACCAAAGGATAGCATTTTCAAGGATCATTTCAATGAATAGAATGTATTTCAGAGTCTATCAAACCACAAATATGTTCAATACATGTGTATATATTATAAATAAAAAAAAACATTTAGAACAGTTTTATCAGTATGACAAAAACATTCAGTATATGTCTCCAATTCACTCCTCCTCCAAGACTGTTAACAAAGAAGTTCTCAACCAGTTGGAGGGACAGTCTCAAAGCAACCCATTACTACATGGCCAAGCCAAAGATGACAACAGCACAATCTAGGTTTCAAACACATGAACCCGAGTCACGTCCCAAACCAGATTCTACATACCCTACATACCCTTGATGTCCTCATGTGCTTCTGGAAAACTGTGTGCTTGCTGTGTCACAATGACAGCACATTGACACGCTTTTTTTTTTTTTCAAAGAACTGTTTTCAAGGACTGTTCTCAGACATAGCTCTACTTTTGGCTTCATTTCTTTCAGAACTAATGCTGCCCTATTGGTGTCACAGGCTTATAAATGTTAAACATCAAAAATTAGCTTCACTTATTACGGCTGGAAAAGGCTTTAAAAACTGGGATCTGTGCCTCTGAGCAAAAGCTTTATCAGCAGGTCCCAGTCACTGCTTCTTGAAAAAAGAAAATGGTACTGATTAAAAACCAATACACCTGATTTGAAAAAGGACACCTACCATGCATTTATACACTTAGATTCATAAAGAGCTTCTGCCCCAAATTCAGTTACTTTTTTAATCTGTTTGTTTTTGTGGTACTAGGGATCGAACCTAGGAGCATTCTCTGAGCTACACTCCCAGCCCTATTTTATCTTTATATTGAAACAGGCTTGCTAGGTTAATGGGAGTCTCACAACTTGCTGAAGCTGTTCTCAAACCTGCCGTCCTCCTGCCTCAGCCTACAAACTCACACTTCTCAAAATCACATCTCTCATATCCACAGTGACTGGCACCAAGGGAATGAATAAGGCAATATAAATCTCAAACTATTAATTCACGAATTCCATCTTGATTATTCTTCACAGATGCTTAATTAATATGGCATTAGTATCTTTCCAATGTTTGTATCTAAGCATTTTCCAGATGTCTTTCCACTAAACCGGGAAAAGTAGAGGACCCAAGTTATTGTTTTCTCCTTTAATCAGTATTCTTTAATTTCAGACTAAATAAATTTATATTTTACCAAAACAAAGCATTACATTTGCATGGAAGTAAAATGAACAGTTGAGAAAAATGTTCCCATCTTTACAAGTGCTGAAAATATGTATTTCTAAAGCAATTCTCTTTTGTCAGAAAATGTGACAGGAAATAGGCCCTAAATGAGAAATATCTAGTCAGTATTATAAAATTTCCATATCTAAAATAGCAGGATGACAAAATACCAAGACAGAACCATAGTATCCTCAAATAAACATGCATTTCTGAAGCTCTAAGGCACTGCTTCCAGATGTTTTGCCAAAGAGCTTCACAGTGCACACAGCAAGGCAAGGCAAGCTCACCAGTGAACACGGGGTGGCGGGGGCAGGCCAGGGAGGGTTAATAATACCACTACTGGTGGGCAGAGTGTCAAGCTGGGACCCCTTCCAGCCCAGACAGCATTTAGGAAATTGTCCAGATTTACTGAGAGATTTAACATGGAAACAGAAAAGATTCTATAGTCCAATATCTCACTTAAGCCAAATTTTAGATCTGGCTTGCCAAGTAAAGATGAAAAGTACAATTAACTCATGTTTTAAAGATCTAGTCACTTGCCAATCACAATAATAATGTCTAAAGTAAGAAAAGAACCAGGAATGGGTTCTAAAATTAGAGGGTAAAAGTATAATGAGAGAATATTTACCGTCTCAACTTATCTCCCGTCTCCCCACAGATACTTATTACAAAGGAAAAAACAGTAACTTCCTAGTGGAGAAAACAGCTGAACCATGATCAATGTAATGCCACCAATAGGGACAGAGAGATAACAGGTGCCTCTGGAAAGTTTGCACTGATCACTTCTGTAATCTTCTAGGATTACTTGTGATTTTTCTGACAAAATCTCATGGCCTGAAATTCATTCTGAGGAAATATCAGGTAAACCAAACTTGAGAGGCATGCTACAAAATAACTGGCCTCTATTCTTCAAAATGTTAATGACCTGAGAAAAACAGACTGAGGCTGGACATGGGGGTGGATGCCTGTCATCTCAGTACTTAGGAGGCAGAAACAGGGACCACAGGTAGAGGCCAGCCTCAGCAACTTAGCAAGACCCTGTTTCAAACAAAAAATAAAAAAAGGAGGGGGTGTATCCCACAGCTTAATAATTTCCATTATATTAACAACTAACACACATGTACACATGTTTATACATAGAAATATCCAAGTGACAAATTATTTTAAAAGAAAAAAAGATAATTTTGGAATTCCTAGGTCTCTCTTCTGAACTTGTTTATTCTTTACATAAAAATTTAAAATCTACAAGATCTTTAAGGCCTGTGGCCAAAATTAGAGGAGAAAAAAACCAAAATAAAACAAAACACAAAAAGCACAACAGCTATCAATGATAGATTTTTTTTTTAACCTCAGATGATGGAAGAGTATAATAATATTTCCATAGAATAAAAAATAATACGTTTATCTCTAGTATAGTCTCAATTTAGGAAAAATTTCCCCTGCCAGTTGACACTAAGCCTCACCAGCAGTTTACACAGATGACCCAAGGACACTCTCTACATGGCTAAGCATAGGAGGTATGGCTTGATGAGGTAAGGGTACAGGCCCCCAAAATAAAAATTAGGGTAAAGATGCTTTTCTAGAAAGAAAAAAAGAACTATAAGGCAACAATGACAAAACACATCTTAATATGAGCTCTTCATTTAGTCTACGTGTGACTTAATTTTCCACCGGGAGAATCCCTTCTCCGCTCCCACTCCCCACCCCCATTCCCAAGGAGCAGAAGTCAGAATCTTCATGGGCTTCTGTAGTTAGAATAAAAATCGTATCTCTCAGTTTTATACTATGGACTACAGGAAGGAAAGGTTGGAAACTCTTTAGGTTAGTTAAGGAGGATATGTAGAAAATGTAGTAAGAATGCATTTCAGTAAGGGTAAAGAGATTGAGGGTGTGATTTTAGAACACAGAGTTGCCCTCAGAGTTACATTGACTTAAAGACATAATTGGGAAAAGGAAGCTAACCCTCTAATCATGCCTGGAAAGAACTTCTCTGATCTAGGCAAAACTAGGGTTGAATATCAATTATGGATTATTTCCAGCAAAAGTTTAAATACTGAACTTACTGATGGTCACACACACACACACACACACACACACACACACACTATGGAAACACAGACAGTGTGTATGGAAACACAGACAGTGTGTAACCAGTGCGACTCACCTCTCGAGTAGCAAGCTGGTTGCTGAGCTCTTCAGCCTTCTCAATATCCCACTCCTCCACAGCCTGGTCTATTCTCTTTTCAAGGCCAGACTAGGAAGAAAAGAAATGTACAAATTAAGGGCAGGAAAGAAAAGCAAGCATTTGCCAGGCAAGCTTATGTCACAGGACTATACCAAATGCATTACGTATGTAGACCATTTCACTCTTACAATAACCGTATATAAGGCAGTTGTTACTATTCCCATTTGCAGATGAGAAGTCTCAGAAACTAGTCAAAGTCATCTAATTCTTAATAATAAAAAAGATGCGAATTCCTATTCTTATGAATCCAAAGATTATGCTTTCCTTGACAGCAACAATGTAATGATAATATTCAAAAATCATAGTGCTTATTTTGTGGCAGACCTTGGGCTTAGTACTATTAAGAACACTCATGTAGTCTTTATAGCAATTCTATGAAATAACAGTGCTATCCGAAGAAACAGAGCTGGACCCCTAGCTCAGCCAACATTAGAGTCCCTAGGTAGTAAGACTGCTGTGTGCCTCAGGACTTGCTCCACTGCATACTCAAGCACCGCCCACTCCTGTCGCTCAAGACTGACTCAACAGCCCTCGTCATCTCTGCACTTGGAACTGAATATTAAATATGGGAGGAAATTATATATAATGATGCTATTTTCCTATGAAAATGTTTTAATTTACTAAAGATCCTTTAAGAAATTGCAATTAAAAATTTCATGGGATTACCCGACTAGATAGGACTCATACATTTATAGAAAGATGTTTTAATGTAAATGAATGAGTTCTACCTTGTGAAAATAATTACACAGTGAAAAAGAAAATTTTTTTAAAACAATGGTCTAATATAAGCAGGGCGTGGTGGTGTACACTTGTAATCTCAGTACTTAGGAGGCTGAGACGGGAGGATCGGGGTTCGTGGCCAGCCTCAGCTACTTAGTGAGGCCCTCCCCAACTTAGCGAGACCCTGTTTCAAACTAAAGAACAAAAAATAGGGCTGGGGGTGTAGCTTGGAGGTAGAATGTCCTTGGGTTCAATCCCCAGTACCGCAAAAGAAAAAAAAAAGGTCTAATATTTGCTTCATGTAAGAAAATCTAAACAATCCTAATAACCTTAGTATATCCTTAAACTTCTACATAATCAGTTAAAATTATCTCTTTGAGATTTCTCCTTATCTAACCAGGGAAATCCTAAGAATATCTTTATCTAACCAGTGAACTGAGAGAAAATTTGTTCCTGTGTAACTTTTGTTGAATTGAGACTTAAAAAATAACAACAAAATTTGCTTAAAAAGATTAGACAAACTAAGCCCAGAAATGTCTGTCATTAGTGAAAACTATTCCTTCTCACAAACCCATCAAAGCCCCTGGGAGCCCGAAGGCCTTTCTGCTTGACGCCATAACTGGGGACCTTTACTCACATGTGACCAATCTCCAGAAATGTCCCTGTTTTGTATTTCTGCAGAACTCTTCTAATGATCCAAACACCCCAGACTCACTTTGCCAACATCTTTCATTTTTAGGAAGCTCTAAACTTACCCAGCGCAGAAGTCTACACTCTAGGCCAGCACCACTTCAACTCTGGTCTATGTACCAGTCTAGTCTGTGAATAGCATCAATCTACGACCTCTTTCTTTTGGTCCATGCAAAGTTAAGGAGCTTGTTCCAGAATGCACATAAACTTCATAATTAATATACTTTTGTCTAGGTGACTTTTTTTTTCCCCCAGCTTCATTTTCAGCAATGCAGTGTTTCCTAATCTCTGGCCACATTTGCCATCTTAATGCTCCCTGTGCCTCTGATGTGTTCCCTTTTGAAAAACCTTAATAATCCTTTAGGGCTTACATCAAATGTTACTTTCTCCATGTCCCTCTATATCTACTGAGTCTGCCCCCTCCTCATACCTACGCCACTCTGCGCTGTCACTGTACTGTGCATCTCCCTTCAGCACTTACTGGTCAAACTGTGTCCTCTCTTGGGGGGTCTATGCTCAGGAAGGGCACACTCTGGGTCACTGACTCTGTGTGTCCCCAAATCCTGCCCAGTTCCTTCCACACAAGAGGCATTCACAGTTCACTAATCCACATTTGTATCAATAAAGGACCTCACGCACCCTGGGGACATTACTACATATCCACCACTTTGAGATGTCCCCAAGAGAATTCCACAACTGTAATACTGAGGTAACCATAGGTAATACACAGGTAACTACGGTTACCTCAGTAACCATATGGTCAAGAAAAAGGGTCACTTGCTATTACGCTTGTTTATATAAACCTATCCAGCTACTAAAATATACACTCCTTTAGGGAATAGGGAGTATCTTCCTCCTCTTGGACTCCTAGAGTTTGGTACAGTACTTCACCCAGAACTTCATGTTTATTTAACTTATACTGGAAATAAAGTTATTTGTTTTTAAAAAAAAGTTAATAGGTTTTCCTTCCAGTGCAGAATATTAGGTGTCTCCTCAAATGCCACTGAGACAGATAAGACAAACTATTCATATCAAACGCAACTGCTCTTCCATCACGAATTCTGAGGTAGACTGCTATCAACTCAACCAACCAACCCAGACCTGCGTGCATCTTTCACCTCAGCACCCTGGTCATGAACCCATCTTATGCTTGTCTTGCTTGTTCCACAAAACAGCTCTGTTCCTTTCCAATCCCCTAGGCTTCCCAAGATTTATAGAAGACCTGGGTATTGAACTCCCTTACACCAGGACCCAGAATGGCCATAGATAAGTGAGTACACCAGTGCTCTGTTTACTGAGTCATTTCTCTACATCAACTTGTTAATGACCCTTTGGTTACCAAGGAGCTACAACTTATAATTTATTGTCACAAAGGAGAGAAAGCAAAAACACGCCTCTCTTCTACAAACTCATATGAACAGCTGAAAGTGATAATTTTCACTTAAAAATAAATCAGTTAAAATTACAAATCTATCTTTCACAATCATTCAGAGCAGCATAAATGAGGTCACAGCCCTGGACAGGTGAGGTGCATACTCCTAAGCCTGTTTCCTCAAAGATAATGAGAGGATTGGCTTTAACAATCAGAATTCTCTCTGAGAAATAAAACTCTAGGTTTCTACTACATTTTCAAATTTGGTGTTAGTTTTTCTAAAAGCTTTTTTTTTTTTAATTTCAAAAAAGTTTTGATAGATAACATTTTTTTTCCTTTTTCTTTGTATCTTTCTTGTATTTTTTAAAAGTAAAATACAACTACTCCCTTTGGCTCCAAAAAATTCATGGTTCCATGTGGACACCCAAGCTTTCTGTTTCTGTAAGAATATAGTAACATTCCAAATGCTTATATCAGTAAATATGTTTCTGTAAGAATACAGTAACTCCCAAATACATTCTTTTTTGTGTGTGTGTGTGGTACTGGGGATTGAATCCAGGGGCATTCTACCTTCGAGTTACACCCCTAGTCCTATTTTTTATTCTTTATTTTGAAACAAGGTCTCACCAAGTTGTGGAGGGCCTCACTAAGTAGCTGAGGCTAGGCTGGCCCCGAACCTGGATCCTCCAGTCTCAGCCTCCCAAGTACTGGGATTACAAGCGTGCGCCATCACGCCCGGTTTCCAAATGCATTCTAAATGCTTATATCAGTAAATAATAATATCTGTAAAAACATCCCCATCTCCCTAAGGTCATAAGTTCACAGAAGTCTATAAAGAGTATGGCTGGAAAGACCAGACCTGGACTCAAATACCGGTCCCACTACCTATGAGCTAAGCAATCCTGGTTGAGTTCCTAACCTCTGGGTTTAGGTACAGTACAATGAGAATAAACTCACCACACTCTCTGCAACATTATGGTAGGGGTCAAAGAAATTATGTGTAAAATATGTAGCTGTGATTGCAGAATATAGCAACCAGTCAATAAATGATAGGCTGTTCCTGTATCTAAATATGAAGATGACACTAATGCAAAGAAAAGGCTTATCTCTATATGGTTACAAACCACATCGTAGTTCTTCAAGGGCTCAGATCCAAGCATAAGACTCATGAATTCAATTTTGAGTCAGCAAATAGCCTCATGAAACAGGATTTCAAAAAAATTTAAGTTGGAACCAAGAGTAGCTTTAATTCACCTAAGACATCTTCCACACCAGAAGTGGCAAAAGGCAGAGGGTACTGCTGTGTCCTGTGTGGTAGGTGCTTCTAACTTGCCTTTCAGCAAGAATGAGAAATTAGCTTAAGATAGGTCTCAACAGGGATACTCAAACTCAGGAACAGCAATTTGACCACAGGTGGAAAATTCATCTGAGGGCAGCATCTAACAGGTTCCCACGAGGCAACAACTAACCTCTAATTAATAAAGTTTTGCTGCAGATGTCAAGAAGGTACGACTACAAACATCTAAGAAATTTATGAGTACTAAATTTACTATTATGGGCTAACCGCTCATATGTGCACGTGTAGGACATCTTTTAATGTGTGATTAAAGGTTTTTATGTCAAACGCAATATAGTTCTACAGAAACTTTACTGTTAAGTATTTATTTAGATAACATTCAATTTTTAAAACATAATACAAATAAGTTATGTACTAAAGTTTGCTTTACTATGACTGAACCTGAATATCTAGAAAAAATGAGGTAATTTCTTCATAAAGGGAGGGAAGAACAGCCTTTATACATTAATATAAATCATACTTATAAATGATTTTCTTACCCTTATATATAAATCATATTCATCTGAATCAGGTAGGTAAAAAATAAGTTCAGC
>PVLC010006536.1:49529-68835 GCA_004027655.1 Graphiurus murinus | reverse complement strand
AAGAAAATCGCAACTAAGAAAGCAAATAACCCAATCAAAAAATGGGCAAAGGATCTAAATAGACACTTCACAAAAGAAGAAATACAAATGGCCAATAAATGTATGAGGAAATGTTCCACATCATTGGCAATTAGGGAGATGCAAATCAAAACTACCCTGAGATTTCACCTAACTCCAGTCAGAATGGCAATCATAAAAAGCACGAACAACATCACCTGTTGGCGAGAGTGAGGAGAAGCGGGAACCCTAATACATGTTGGTGGGATTGCAAACTTGTGCAACCACTGTGGAAAACAGTATGAAGGACCCTCAGAAGAATGGGAATGAACCTACCATATGACTCAGCAATACCACTACTGGGTATATACCCAAAAGAATGGAAACCAAACTATCAGACTGATGCATGTGTATCTATGTTTATAGCGGCTCAATTCACAATAGCCAAACTATGGAGGCAGCCAAGATGTCCATTTACAGATGAATGGATTACAAAACTATGGGATATGTACACAATGGAATTTTATTCAGCCATAAAGAAGAATAAAATCATGTTCTTTGCAGGGAAATGGATGCAACTGGAAAACATTATGTTAAGTGAGATTAGCCAGTCACAAAGAGTAAAGAAGCATATGTTCTCCCTAATATGCAGATGCTAGGGAGAAGATGGCACATAGGAGGGTCTCCAGATGAAAAGGAGAGATCCTCGATAAGCAAAGAAGTTGATTTAATTGTAGTGGATGCACGGGGCAGAGGGACACCCTAAGGCACATGATATACTTACACAATCATATCAAGGTCACTCACTGAACTGAACCTGAGGGGGAGGGAGGGCGAGGGAGCAGGGTGGGAATTGGGGAAGGGGTCAAATGAGATTTGTGTGCAAATATGTTGTTAACAACTTGTACTTAACAAAGATGTATGCTATACTGTACGAATTACAATACAAAATAAATTTTTTTAAAAAAAAGAAAATCTACTAAAACTCATTAAGGAAAGCAAGAGCCCAGAATATTTAAACCAAGAACCATTCCCACCTCCCCACTCCTAACTCAGTGAGACAGAAACTATCTCAGTCTGATACAGTCAGGAACACAGGGCTCTGTCTTCTCCCAGGTCCCAGTTGGAATTCTATGTTGCTAGGAAGAATAGGATGCCAACATTTCTTATCCTGGAATATGATATCTGTTGCTGAGATTATATTTAGGGCAACTTTGGCTGAGAAGTGGGGAGTCCTTTCTTCCTCCTAGTCCCCACTTATGGAAGGGAGATCCTGACTTGGATGTGGCCCTGCTGAGACTAATATAGTCCCTAGTACTCTTGATAAAGCTAGTGGGACAGTGTTGAAGAATGCAAGCTGACAAGACCTGGGCCATGGCTAATAGTCCTCCACCCAGCACTCAACAACTGACATGAGGTATCCCTCGAAGAAAAGTGTGCCATTGCTCACGTCCCCAGAATGAGAGCCACAGCTTAGAGAATTTGTCCAAGGAAGAACAGAAGCATCAAATCTCTTTCCAAAATAATTGACTAATTCCCAACAAAATATGGAAAGTTCAAGCCTAAGGGTGCTCTCAAAAATAGTAGAGATTGTGGTAAAAGGCAATTTGATGAAAACTGAAATGTTTTCTATATTAGAAATGTTAGCTGAGCCAGGCGTGGTGGCGCATGCTTGTAATCCCAGAATTTGGGAGGCTGGGACCAGAGGATCTGGGTTCGAGGCCAGCCTCAGCTACCTAGTGAGGCATTCCGCAACTTAGTGAGACCCTTTTTCAAAATAAAGAATAAAAAAATAGGGCTGGGATATAGCTTGGAGGTAGAATGCTCCTGAGTTCAATCCCCAGTACCAAAAAAAAAAAAAAAGAAAAGAAATGTTAGCTGTATACACTATAGACCTGTTAAACTGCTTGAGAGAAACCAGGAAAATAGCAGCTAGGATGAGCCCTCTTATAGTCAGAACAAACCATAGACAAATCACATGATTGTGAGTGAAGATATTTACCTCATGGCTAACAGGAATTTACGTAATTATATTAAAACAAGGATTAGATTTAAGTTATACACAATCCAACTTGCATATTCATGAAGAGTGAAATGGAGGTATAAAGGCATTATGAGTTGATGGTGGAGCAATTTCCTAGCTAATCCTGAAAAAAAAGTGTATAACTTAAATCTAATCCTTGTTGTAATATAACTAAGTAAATTCCTGTTAGCCATGAGGTAAATATCTTTACTAATAATCATGGTTTTCTGTTCTTTGCTTGACAACCACCTTACCCATCTCAGATGTTCAAAAGTGCAAGATGTCAATGAGCGATATTTCCCTTAGACACATACAAATCTAGAAATACAAATTTTGTGGTACTTCTCAACCAATGCCAAATTGAAGAATACCAGGAAACCAACAAGAGGAGTGGACCTTAACTTTTCAGGATTAGCTAATTAATGAAGAAAAAAAAAAAGGAGTTAGATGAACTCCTAGAAAGACCTCAGTTTTCTAACTCATGCTCTCCAGACCATTATGATTACTCTGCACTGTAATTTCTAGAGCTAGTTTCAAGAAGGCTTTTTTTCAATCTTGGTATCTTTTATTTTTTAAAAAAAATACTTTTATTGGTTCATTGTACCACTGTGAATGTGCCCAATCTCAAGAAGGTTTGTAAAATGTTATAAAGAAAATGATGTTTTGGAGCCAAAGAGTAGTATGTCTCAAAAGAGACCTCAAATGGATTCCAATTTTCTTAGTAAACACCTTTAATAAGAGAACTGTTTGCTATGGAGACAACTCGGAGTCATAGATGTCCCATAATTCCCTTTCATATTTGAGTAATCCACTCATTAATAAGAAACAAAGGGGAAAAAACTTCAAAGTATGGTGAGTAAGTGAGACCTATTTTGAAATAAAATTTAAAAGGACTGGGGATGTAGCTCAGTGGTAGAATGCTTACCTAGTAGGTATGAAGCCCTGGGTTTGATCCCCAGTACTGCAATAAACAAGAAACATAACCAAAATATACTAAAAAGCTATAGCAATAAAAATCCATAGCAATGGCATAAAAAAGACACATATACCACAGAATAGAGTGTCTAGAGTAAACCCACATATCTTCAGCCAACTGTCTTTCAATAAAGATGCTGAGAACGCACTTTATCAAAAAAAGGTAAGTCTTTTCAATAAATGGTGCTGGTAAAATTGGAAATACACACCCCTACCAGTTACAAAGATCAACTCAAAATCAATTAAAGACTTAAATCTAAAATCTTAAAATATAGAAAAACTAGGAAAAAGATAGATAAAATGCTCCAGGACATTGGAAATAATTTTTTAAATAAAACTTCAAAGCACAGGAAACAAAAGCAAAAATAGACAAAAATAATTACATCAAACTAAAAAGCTTCAGCACACAAAAAAGAAAATAATCAACAGAGTGGAGAAACAACCTAAAATGAGAGAAAATATTTACAAACAAGGAGTTAGAATATATAAGGGACTCAATAGCAAAAAAGCCAATTAAGAAATAGGTAATACAATCAGGTATTGTGATGCCTCCTGCATGATTTTTATTGCTAAGAACTACTTTGGCTATCCTGGGCTTTTTGTTTTTCCAGATGAATTTAAGGACTGATTTTTCTATGTCTGTGAGGAGCGTCCTTGGCAATTTCATGGTTATTGCATTGAATTTGTAGATCAGTTTTGGGAGGATGGCCATTTTGATGATATTTATTCTGCCTATCCAAGAGCATGGGAGGTCCTTCCATCTCCTAAGGTCTTCATCAATTTCTTTCTTCATATTTCTATAATTTTCCTTATAGAGGTCTTTAATCTCCTTGGTTAGGTTTATCCCTAAGTATTTTATTTTTCTGGGTGCTATTGTGAGTGGAATTGCTTTCTGGATTTCTTTTTCGATTGATTTGTGGTTGGCATATAAAAAGCCTTCTGATTTTTTAAGATTGATTTTGTTTCCGGATACCTTACTGAATTTGTTGATCAGTTCTATAAGTTTTTTGGTTGAGTTTGTTGGGTCTTCTAAATATAGTATCATGTCATCTGCAAAAAGGGATAGTTTTAGTTCTTCTTTCCCTATTTTTACGCCTTTGATTTCGTTCTCTTGCCTTATTGCTCTGGCTAGAGTCTCAAGTACTATATTAAACAGAAGAGGTGATAATGGACATCCTTGTCTTGTTCCTGTTTTTAGTGGGAACTCTTGCAGTTTCTATCCATTTAATATGATGCTGGCTGTAGGCCTATTGTATATTGCCTCTATGATTTTGAGGTATGTTCCTTCTATTCCGATTCTCTGTAGTGCTTTTAGCATGAATGGGTGTTGGAGCTTGTCAAAGGCTTTTTCAGCGTCAATTGAGATGATCATGTGATTTTTTTTCTTTGAGTCTGTTTATGTGGTGAATTACGTGTATTGTTTTCCGAATGTTGAACCAGCCTTGCATCCATGGGATGAACCCGACTTGGTCATGGTGTATAATTTTCTTGATGTGGTTTTGAATGCGCATTGCTAGTATCTTGTTTAGCAGTTTTGCATCTAAATTCATCAGTGATATAGGCCTATAGTTTTCTTTTCTTGAGCTGTCTTTATTTGGTTTTGGTATTAGTGTGATGATCCTCAGACGAATGGGAGTGAACCTACCATATGATCCAGCAATACCACTACCGGGTATATACCCAACAGAATGGAAACCAAATTATCAGACCGATGCATGTGTATCTATGTTTATAGCAGCTCAATTCACAATAGCCAAACTATGGAAGCAGCCAAGATGTCCAACCACAGATGAATGGATTACAAAACTATGGGATATGTACACAATGGAATTTTACTCAGCTATAAAGAAGAATAAAATCATGTTCTTTGCAGGGAAATGGATGCAACTGGAAAACATTGTGTTAAGTGAGATTAGTCAGTCACAAAGAGTTAAGAAGCATATGTTCTCCCTAATATGTGGATGCTAGGGAGAAGATGGGGCATAGGAGGGTCTCCAGATGAAAAGGAGAGATCCTCGATAAGCCAAGAAGTTGAATTAATTGTAGTGGATGCATGGGGCAGAGGGACACCCTAAAGCACAGGATGTACTTACACAATCATATCAAGGTCACTCACTGAAGTGAAACTGAGGGGGAGGGAAGGAGAGGGAATGGGGTGGGAATTGGGGAAGGGGTCAAATGAGAATTGTGTGCAAATATGTTGTTAACAACTTGGACTTAACAAAGATGTATGCTATATTGCACGAATTACTACAATAAAAAATTTTTAAAAAAAGAAATAGGTAATACACATAAATAGACATTTCTCAAAAGAGGACATGCAAACAGCCAACAAGTATATGAAACAATGTTTAACATCATTAGTCATCAGGGACATGCAAATCAAAACCACAATGAGATATCATCTCATTCCAGTTAGAATAGCTCCCATTAAAAAGACAAAAGGTAAGACGTGCTGGTGAGGATGTGGAGAAAAGGCAATCCTTGCACACTGTTAGTGGGAATATAAATTAGTTCAGTCATTATGGAAAACACTATGGAGTTTCCTAAAAAACAAAACTAAAAGAACTAACATATGATCCAGATATCCCACTACTGTGTTCCAAAGGAACTGGAATTAGTATCCCAAAGAAACATTTGCACTCCCATGCTGAGTGCAGCACTAATCATAATAGCCAGGATAGAGAATCAATGTAAGTGTCTGTCAAATGATGAACAGATAAATAAAAGGCAGTACATAGACACAATGGAATACTATACTTAGCTATAAAAAGCATGAAATCCTGTCATCTCCAACAATGTGGATGGAACTGAAGGGCATTATGTTAACTAAATTAAGTTCAGCAGTTTGCATAAAAATCTGTTTAGAATTTTTAATGGAAATTTATTAAATCTGTAGATTAATAAGGTAACCAACATCTTGATAATTTTGAATTTTGATCTATGAGCATAGTATCATATACTCCAGTATATACTCCACTTATGTAGACTTTTGCTTTAAAAATCTTCCTGCAGTATTTTCTAAATTTTAGTGTAGAAGTTATATATTTGTGAATTTTATTCTTATGAATTTTATATTTTACTTTCATTTTTAATTTCTATGCTTTTATTGAAACATTATAATTATGAGGTTCAAAGTAATATAAACACAATGCACACAACACTTGGTGTATTTTAATCTGAGTCCCACTGCCCTCCCTCCCTCAGCCATAGATAATATTAAAATTTATATTTATAACTTCATATATGAATATAGCATTATTTGAACTGTTTCCTTCATGCACTCTCCCATTCACCTTCCATCCTCCTTCCCCAAATCCTCTTCCACTATTCTACTAGTATTCCTCATAATTTATCTGAAGTCCTTTTGTTTCCCAATTTCTTTTTAGCTTCCACATATGAGTGAAAATATATGGCCCTATACTTTCTGAGACTGGCTAATATCACTCAGCATAATATTCTTTAGTTCCAAGAGGATATAAAAATTTTAAACCAGCCAATAACAAGCAAAGTAAATGAAACAGCAATAAAGAGCCTATCATCAAAGAATATCTCAGGGCCAGATGGATTCCCAGACAAATCTTATAAAACCTTTATAGAAGATCTAATCCCAATACTTCTCAAGCTATTCCACGAAATATAAAGAGACAAGATTCTCCCAAATACACTCTATGAAGACAGTATCACATTAATACCAAAACTGAATAAATAAAAGTCCAGAAAAGAAAATTACAGACCAATGTCATTGATGAACTTAGATACAAAACTTCTAAACAAAATACTAGCAACATGCATTCAAAACCACATCAAGAAAATTACACATTATGACCAAATCTGGTTCATCTCAGGAATGTAAAGCTGGTTCAGCTCACGAAAAACGACTCATGTAATTCACCACAGACACAGAACTAAGGACAAAAATCGCATGATCATTTCAATAGATGCTGAAAAAGCATCTGACAAAATCTAACACCCATTCATGTTAACACTGCAGAGGACCGGAACAGAGGGAACTTACCTCAACATCACAAAGGGAATATACAAGGAAATGGAAGGAACTGGAAAACATTATGTTAAGTGAGATTAGTCAGTCACAAAAAGTTAAAAATCGAATGCTTTCCCTAATATGTGGAAACTAGGGAGAAAATGGGACATAAGAGGGACTCCAGATGAAGGAGAATTCTTAGGTAAACAAAGAATTTGATTTAAGGGAAGGTGATGGGGGGAGGGGGGACACCCTAATGAACATGATGTACTTACAAGATCACATCAAAGTCAATCACTAAACTGACCTTGAGAAGGAGGGAGAAGGAGGGAGGGGGGTGGGAATTGGGGAAGGATTAATAAAATAAAATAAAATAAAAAAGGGAATATACAATAAACTCACAGCCAACATCATATTGAATGGGGAAAAACTATGAGAATTTCCTTTAAAATAAAGAACAAGACAAGGATGCCCAATATCACTGTTCCTTTTCAATATAGTACTTGAGACTCTGGCCAGAGCACTAAGGCAAAAGAAGAAAATTAAAGGGATACAAATAGGAAAAGAAGAACTGAAATTATCCCTATTTGCAGAGGTCATGATCCTATACTTAGAAGACCAAAAAAACTCAACCAAAAGACTTTTAGAACTGATTAACAAATTCAGCAAAGTGTCTTGATACAAAGTCAATCTAAAAAAAAAATAGAAACTTTTCTATGTGCCAACCATAAATCCACTGAAAAATAAATCCAGAAAACGTTTCCATTCACAAAAAGTGGAAAGTCAAATGTTTTCCCTCATATGTTGAATCTAGGGAGAAATTGAGATACTTGAGGGACTCCAGAAAAAGGAGAAACCTTAGTGGAGTGAGGGAAGGGACCTAACTGAAGGACACCAGAGTATGGAGGAAGTTTTGAAGACGGAAACACTTCAATGGACATAATGTACATACACAAATTTATCAATATCAATCACAGTATAATCCACAGGAAGGTGGGGAGGGAGAAGTAATGGGGTGAGAACTATGGGAAGGCTCAATGAATATTGTGTGCATGTATGCCTCTTCACCCTCAACTTTATCAAGATATGTGACTACAATGCACCAATATAAAAAAAGAAAAGAAAAAAGAAACAGTCTTGTTAAGCTGCTTAGGCTGTCCTCAAACCAGCAATCCTCCTGTCTCTGCCTCCAAAATACTGAGATTATAGGCATATGTCACCACACCTGGCCTGGTTACAGTTTTTTTTAAAGATGTTTATTGCTGGGCATGGTGGTGCATGCCTGTATTGCCAGTACTTGGGAGGATGAGACAGGATCATCACAAATTGAAGGCCAGCCTCAGTAACCTCATGAGGCCCTCCACATCTTAGTGAGACCCTGTTTCAAAATAAAAATAAAATAGGGCTGGAGGTGTAGCTCAGAAGTAGAATATCCCTGAGTTCAATACCCAGTACCAAAAAAAGGAAGGTGTTGTCTACTTAGTGAAGAAAGTTTCCTTCTATTTCTATTTTGCTAAAAGGTTTTTTTTTAAATATGGAAGTTGAATTTTGTGAAATGATTTATTTGCATCTATTGAGATGATCATGGGGTTTTTTCTGTTTTAATTCTGTAACTACAGTGAATTATTTTGGCCAATTTTTGAATGTTAAATGAACCTTGTATTCCTAGGATAAACTTCATTTAGTCATGATGAACTACCATGTATCCAATTTTCTAAAATTTTGTTGACAATATTTGTGTCTGTGTTGATGAGGGATTTTGCCTGTAGTTTCCCCTTGTTGTAATATATTTGTCTGATCTGGGTATGAAAATCATCTTGGACTCATAAAAATGTATTAAGAAGTGTTCTTACCTCATCAATTCTCTAAAAGGGTTTTTTTAATTGGCATCATTTCATCCTTTAATGTTTTTCAGAATTCATCAGCAATGCAATAGGATCCTGGAGATATTTTTATAGAAATATTTCTCATTAAAAGTAAAATTTCCTTAATAGGGGTTAGGCTATTTGTTCTTGAGTGAACTTTAATAGTCTGTGCCTTTCAAGAAGTTTAACTTTTATTGTCAGATATATTGGCATAATTTTTGCATAAAACATTCCCTCATTATCTATTCAATATACTATGGTCTGTAGGATGTGCTCTCTTTCATTTCAGATGTTGATAATTTTCATCTTCCCTCCTTTCTTCCTGCTAATTCTAACTAGAAGTTTATTGATTCTGTTAATCTGCTAGAAAACATTGTTTTCATTTTCATTGATATTCCCTATTATTTGTTTTCCATTTATACATATTATTTAATATTTAAAATTATTCAACATGATTTAATTGTGTAAAATAATATAGAGATCATATAATAAATTTTATATTGGTAATGTTTATTAGACACAACATTTCATCATAATATTCATTATATAATAATACATCATAACATTTTATTTTCTATTTCAGTATTTATTGGTATTTAACAATTAAAGGTAGGTGTAATGATACACACCTGTAATCCCAGTACTTGGGAGTCTGAGACAGAAGGATTGTAGGTTCAAGGCCAGCCTCAGCAACTTAGTGAGTCCCTCAGTAACTTAGTGAGACCCTATTTCAAAATAAGAAAGGGCCATGGATGTAGCTCAGAGATAGAATGCCCCTGGATTCAATTCTCATTACAAAAATTAATAATAATATTTAACAATGAATCCATTATTATTTGTTCTTTTTTCCTACTTCTTTATGATGATGGCTTGGAGCATTGATTTGAAGCTATTCCTTTCTAATATAGGCTTTTAGTGTTATAAGGTTTCTTTTAAGCACTGCTCTATGTCACTTTTTTACTTCATTCAAAGAAAAATGTTTTAAATTTTCCTTTTGATTTCTGTTTTGACTCATATATAGTTTATTTAAAATTATATCATTTAGCTTCCAAGTACTTGGAGATCATCCAGATGTATTTCTATTATTGATTTCTAATGTAATTATATTTTGGCCAGAGAACATACTTTGTACATTGGGAATTCTTTTCATTTTTTTAAGAAGCTAGAATATGGTCCATCTTGGTCTACTTGAAAAAATTTGTATTGTGCTATTACTGGTCGAAATTATCTATAAATGCCAACTAAGTCAAGTTGATTAGTACTGTGATTAAACTTCCTACTGCCTCTACTTATTTTACGTATACTTATTCAATTACTTGTTCAGAAAGATGGGTTGAAATTTGCAATTATAGTTAAAGATCATCTCTTCCTTCAATTCTCAGTTTTGCCTTATGTTTTCAAGCTCTGATGTTAGGTGCATAGATATTTAGGATTGTTATATCATCTTGATGAGTTGACCCCTTTATTATTATGACATGATTTTCTTTACTATTAGTAATATTTTTGCTCTTATGTCTATAATTTCTGATACTAAAATAATTGCTTTGACCTTTTTTATCTTTTTTCTTTTTTTGGTACTAGGGGTTGAACCCAGGGACATTCTACTTCTGAGCTGCACTCTCAGCCCTATTTTATTTTTCATTTTGAAACAAGATCTCACTAAGTTACTGAGGCTGGCCTCCAAACTGCAATCCTCCTGTCTCAACCTCCCAAGTACTAGGATTATGGTGCATCTTTTCTCATCATTTACTTTTAGCCTACTACGGCTTTATCTTTAAAGTGCCTCAGGCTGCAATTTTAGTCCTGCTTTTTTTTTTTTTATCCATTCTATCAGTACCTTTTAATATGGGTGTTTCAATGTATGTTAGATTACTGCTACTGTAAACAAATTAAGCAACTTAAAAGTTTTATTTTGGCTCCCAGTTTTGGAGGTTTCAGCAAACCTCTCTACTCATGAAGGTGTGGGAGGGAGACAGAGGGGAAGGGGCAGGGCCCCACTTTCCCCTTCCAAGGCATCACTCCAGTGACGTGACTTTCTTCCACAAGGCCTCACCTTTTAAAGTTTACTCCACTTCCAAATAGTGCCACAGGTTGGCAATCAAGCCTTCAATACAAAATTCTTTGGGGACATTTCAGTTCCAATCTATAGTAAAATGATTAATACTTAATTTGATGATTTATACAATTGAGTTTAAATCTATAAACTTGCTGTTTTGTTTGTTTCATCTATACTTTGCCATGTTTTCCTATTTTTTGCCGTCCTATGGGCTGAATATATGTGTTACTCCATTTTTGTGTTCTTTTTTTTATTATTCGTACAATGTAAGCAGACATCTTTGTTAGGTACAAATTGAAAACGACATATGTGCCCACATTTCTCATTTGACCCCTTCCCCCAATTCCCACCCCGCTCCCTCGCCCTCCCTCCCTCTCAGGTTCAATTTAGTGAGTAACCTTGATGTACATTAGGGTGTCCCCGCCCCCCCCTCAATCCCTTTTGCTTAAATCAACTTCATTGTTTATCGAGGGTCTCTCCTTTTCCATCTGAAGACCCTCTTATGCCCCATCTTCTCCCTAGCATCCGCATATTAAAAAATGGGCAAAGGATCTAAATAGACACTTCACAGAAGAAGAAATACAAATGACCAATAAATGTATGAGGAAATGTTCCACATCATTTTTATATTCTTTATTGCTTTATTAGCTATGTTTTTAAGATCTACAGTGAACATCATTATATAGAAGCTCTACAAGTAATACTATATCAGTTCATGTGTAGTTCAAAAACATTTTAACTATATTTACACTTCATCTTCTTTGTGCTATTTGTTAACATAAGTTTTAATTATACATATAAGCCAAACACTACATTGTTATAATTTTTGCTTTAAAATAATTCTTCATTGAAAGAAATTTAGAAAATAAGAAACTGTTTTACATTTACTTGTGTATTTTCCATTTATGTTGCTCTTCCTTTCTTTGTATAGATCCAGATTTCTATTTGGCACTCTTTGTACCTGACACATTTACCTTAACATTTCTTGCAGTAGAGATATTCTGGTGATATTTTTTTCAGTACATATGTGTTTGGAAAAACTATTTGGCTTTTGATTTTGAAAATTTTTTTTTCATCTTTCCCTTTCTTTTTTTAATTTATTTTTAATTGGTGCATTGTAATCACACATCTTTGTTATGTACAAGCTAGTATAGGTAAAGGCATACATATATTTCTCATTTAACCCTTCCCCAATTCCCGCCCCACTCCCTCTGCCTCCCTCCTTCTCAAGGTCAGTTTAGTGATTGACTTTGATGTGTTCATGAAAGTACATCATGCTCATTAGAGTGTCCTCCCTCCCCCCATCACCTTCCGCTAAGTCAAATTCTTTGTTCACCTAAGGATTCTCCTTCTTCATCTGGAGTCCCTCTTATGTTTCATTTTCTCCCAAGCTTCCACATATTAGGGAGAACATTTGATTTTTAACTTTTTATGACTGACTAATCTCACTTAACATAATGTTTTCCAGTTCTATCCATTTCCCTGCAAATAACATAATTTTGTTCTTCTTTATGGCTGAGTCAAATTCCATTGTGTATATATCCCATAGTTTTGTAATCCATTCATCTGTTAATGGACATCTTGGCTGGTTCCATAGTTTGGCAATTGTAAACAGTGCAGCTATAAACATAGATACACATGCATCGGTCTGATAGTTTGGTTTCTGTTCTTTTGGGTAGATACCCAAAAGTGGTATTGCTGGATCATATGGTAGGTTCATTTCCATTAGTCTGAGGATCCTCCATATTGTTTTCCAAAGTGGTTGCACTAATTTGCAATCCCACCAACAATGTATTAAGGTTCCCACTTCTCCACACCCCTGCCAGCATTTGTTGTTGTTCATGTTCTTGATGATTGCCACTCTGATTTGAGTTAGGTGAAATCTCAAGGTAGCTTTGATTTGCATCTCCTGATTGCTAATGATGTTGAACATTTCCTCATACATTTATTGGACATTTGTATTTCTTCTTTTGTGAAGTGTCTATTTAGATTACTTGCCCATTTTTTGATGGGGTTGTTTTCTTAGCTGTGAGTTTTTGAGTTCTCTGTATATCCTAGATATTAGTCCTCTATCAGAACAGTAGCTGGCAAAAATTTTCTCCCACTCTGGGGGCTCTCTGTTGAGGTTCTTGATAGTTTCCTTTGCTGCACAAAAGCTCTTCAGTTTAATGCAATCCCATGTATTGATCTTCCTTTGAGTTGCTTGTGCGTTTGGGGTCTTGTTGAGAAAGATTTTACCTGTGCCTATGTGTTGAAGTGTTGGCCCTATGCCCTCTTCAAGTAGCTGCAAGGTCTCTGGCCTGACTTCCAGATCTTTGATCCACCTTGAGTTGACTCTTGTGCAGGGTGAGAAAGTGGGGTTTATTTCCATTTTCTTACATATGGCTAACCAGTTTTGCCAACACCATTTGTTAAAGAGGCTATCTTTTTTCCATTGTGGCTCCTTTGTCAAAAATCAGTTGACTGTAAGCACGTGGGTCTGTTCTGCTCCATTGGTCTGTGTGTCTGTTTTTGTGTCAATACCATGCTTTTTTTTATTACTGTGGCTTTGTAGTAGAGTTTGAAGTCAGGTATTGTGATACCTCCTGCAAGGTTCTTGTTACTAAGAACTACTTTGACTATTCTGGGCTTTTTGTTGATCCAAATGAATTTAAGGACTGAATTTTCTATGTCTGTGAGGAGTGACCTTGGTAATTTCATGGGTATTGCATTGAATTTGCAAGTTACTTTTGGGAGGATGGCCATTTTGATGATATTTATTCTGCCTATTCAAGAGCATGGTAGATTTTTTCATCTTCTAAGGTCTTCGTCGATTTCTTTTTTCAGCTTTTTGTAGTTTTCCTTATAGAGGTCTTTTACCTCATTGGTTAGGTTTATCCCTAAGTATTTTATTTTGGGGGGTGCTATTGTGAATGGAATTGTTTTCTGGATTTCTTTTTCAGTGGATTTATGGTTGGCATACAGGAAAGCTTCTGATTTTTTAAGATTGATTTTGTATCCAGACACTTTGCTGAATTTGTTGATCAGTTCTATAAGTTTTTTGGCTGGTGTTGTTGGGTCTTCTAAGTATAGTATCATGTCATCTGCAAAGAGGGATAGTTTTGGTTCTTCTTTCCCTATTTTTCCCATTTGATTTCCTTCTCTTGCCTTATTGCTCTGGCTAGAGTCTCAAGTACTATGTTGAACAGAAGAGGTGATAATGGACATCCTTGTCTTGTTCCTGTTTTTAGTGGGAATTCTTGCAGTTTCTCTCCATTTAATATGATATTGACTGTAGGCCTATTGTATATTGCCTCTATGATTTTGAGGTATGTTCCTTCTATTCCGATTCTCTGCAGTTCTTTTAGCATGAATGGGTGTTGGATCTTGTCAAATGCTTTTTCAGCATCAATTGAGATGATCATGTGATTTTTGTCTTTGATTCCGTTTATGTAGTGTATTACATGGATGGTTTTTTGTATGTTGAACCAACCTTGCATCCTTGGGATGAACCCGAGTTGGTCATGGTGTATAATTTTCTTGATGTGGTTTTGAATGCGCATTGCTAGTACCTTGTTTAGCAGTTTTGCATCCAAGTTCATCAATGATATAGGCCTATAGTTTTCTTCTCTTGAGCTGTCTTTATTTGGCTTTGATATTAATATGATGTCGGTTTTGTAGAAAGTGTTTGGGAGGGTCCCATTTCTTTCTATTTCACGGAATAGTTTGAAGAGTATTGGGATTAGTTCTTCTATAAATGTTTTATGAAATTAACTTGGAAACAATCTGGCCCTGGGCTTTTGTTTGATGGTAAACTTTTTATTGCTGTTTCTATTTCTTTGATTTTTATTGGTTGATTTAAGTTTTCTATATCTTCTTGACTCAATTTAGGAAGTTTGTATGTATCTAAAAAATTGTCAATTTCTTCCAGATTTTCCATTTTGTTGGAGTATAGTTTTTCAAAATAGTTTCTGATAATTCTCTGTATTTTCACACTGTCGGTGGTAATATCACCTTTTTCATCTCTTATTTTGGTAATTTGGGTTGACTGTCTTTCTTTTGGTTAGGTTGGCCAATGGTTTATTGATCTTGTTTAATTTTTCAAGAAACCAGCTTTTGATTTTGTTGATTTTCTGTATTTTTTATTCTTTATTTCATTAATTTCTGCTCTGATTTTCATAATTTCCTGTCTTCTACTGGCTTTGGGGTTGGACTGTTCTTGTTTTTCAAGGGCTTTGAGCTGTGTCATTAGGTTATTTATTTGGTGAGTTTCCGTTCTTCTTATGTGGGCACTCAGTGCTATAAATTTTCCTCTTAGTACTGCCTGTAAGGTGTCCCAGAGGTTTTGATATGTTTGTCTCTGTTTTCATTGGTTTCTAGGAATTTTTTAATTTCTCCCCTTACTTCTTCTATGACTCATTCCTCGTTCAGCAATGTGGTGTTCAGTCTCCATGTGTTTACATGGTTACTCTGGGTCTTCTTAGAGTTGATTTCTAGTTTCACTCCATTGTGGTCTGAAAAGATGCAGGGAATTATGCTACATTTTTTTAATTTGCCAGTGCTCTCTTTGTGGTCCAAAATGTGGTCTATTTTGGAGAAGGTTCCATGGGCTGCTGAGAAAAATGTGAATTCAGCTGTAGTTGGGTGAAATATTCTGTATGTGTCTAACAGGTCCATTTGGTTTATGGTATTATTTAGGTCTGAAGCATCTTTACTGACCTTTTTTTAGAAGATTGGTCTAGTGATGTGAGAGAAGTATTGAATTCTCCTAGTATTAGTGTATTGGGATCTATGTGTGACTTTATATCATGCAGATTTTGTTTTATGAAAGTGGCTGCACCTAAGTTTGGGGCATAGATGTTGATAATTGTTATTTCCTCTCCCTGGGTTCTTCCTTTTACTAGTAAAAGGTGACCTTCTTTGTCTCTTTTGATGAGCTTAGGCTTGAAATCTAATTTATCCGATATCATAGTTGCTACTCCTGCTTGTCTTTGAGTTCCATTGGCATGGATTACCTTACTCCAACCCTTCACCCTTAGTTCGTGGCAATCTTTTCTTGTAAGGTGTGTTTCTTGCAGGCAGTATATAGATGGATTCTGGGTTTTAATCCATTTTGCCATCTTGTGCCTTCTAATTGGCGAGTTGAGACCATTTATATTCTGTGTAATTACTGAGAGATGATTTTTAATTCCTAACATTTTGAGTTTTGACTTCTGTTTGCGGTAGTGTTTGTTCTTCTTTGCTTAGTTTTTGCTTAGTTATTGTTTCTTTGGTTCTGATGTTTGCTTGTTAGTCCTTCTTTGGAGTTAATCTCTTTGAGTATTTTCTCTAGTGCTGGTTTGGAAGACATAAATGCTTTCAGTTTCTGTTTGTCATGGAAGGTTTTTATATCCCCGTCAATTTTGAGAGAGATTTTTGCTGGGTAGGAGAATCTTGGCTGCAAGTTATTTTCTTTCAGAGTTTGTTATTCCAGCCCCTCCTGGCTTTCATGACTTGGTTTGGGAGTTCTGGAGTGATTCTAATTGGTTTGCCTCTAAATGTCACTTGCCCTTTTACTTTTGTTGCCTTTAGAATTCTTTCCTTAGCTTCTACATTAGGCAACTTGATTATTATGTGGCATGGTGAACCTCTTCTTTGGTCTTTTCTAAGGAGGTTCTACATGTTTCCTGACCCTGTGTGTCAACTTCTCTTTCTATGTTTGGAAAATTCTCTGATATTGCTTGTTTGAAAAGGTTGTTTATTCCATTAGTTTCAACTTCTAATCCTTCTTCTATGCCTATTATTCTTAGGTTAGCTCTTTTAAAGTTGATCCAGATCTCACCAATGTCCAATTCATACTGTCAAATTTTTTTTTCAGATTATGTACAATGGATTCATTTTTGGAATGGTCATCTTCTAAGAGTGATGTTATGTTTTCCATGTGGTCTACTCTACTGTTTATAGTTTGTATTGATGCCTTCACTTCAGTTATTGCATCTTTCACATCCTTCACTTCCCTTGAGGCTTCTCTATGATTCCTGCTCAGGGTGTCAGATTTTTTGTTTATTTGTTCCTTTATTTCTTTCCAGCTCTCTCTGCATTCTTTCTGGAAGTTTTGTATCATTTCTATTATTAAAGATCTGAATTGGTCTTCTGATAATCTCTGCAATTCAGTGTCATTGAGTTCTGTTATTGTGAGGTTGTGTTGACTCATTGTTTCTTTGGTATTTTTTCTTCCCATGGTTTCCGTGTTCTTAAATTTATAACTTTGCTGCTCTTGCATGCTTTCTCTGAATTTATAGGGTTCTTATTTTTATTTTCTCTCTGTGAATGGTATCTTGTACTGAGTTGCAATTATTCTGGTACCTCTTCTGCTCGCTCTATTGGTGTCTTTGATGGGTTTCAGATGTTTACTTCTAGGGTCTAGCAAAAGCTAACAAAGCAACCAATCCTCCAAAGAAACATAGATAAATCGAAGCAATGCAAAGTGAAAACAGAGTAAACATGAAACAAAACAAAACAAAAAACCCAGAAAACAAAAAACAACAGCAAGAAACAAAATAAAAATCCCTGCAAATTTGTGAGAACAGACCTAATCTGGCCTCTGCAGATCCTTTGGATAGATCCCTGCTGCTGTGGGCAGCAGACAAAATGGCGGCTGACAAGATGGTGGCTGCTACTGCCGCGTATGCGCTAGCTCCCCCGTTCTCCCTGGTCTGCTCTCTGGGTTCCGATCAACTGCCCCTGTTGCTTTACTCACTTTTCTGCTGCTTTGCTTCTCTTTCCTTCTGTCAAGAAGCTGTTCCTCTGGCAGTTTTGACTCAAGCTCTGCAGTGCAGTTATCTCTGCTCCAGCTCTGTAGGGAGAGGTGAGCTGGGATGGCCCTTGGCGGGCTTAAGCTGGTTGTACCACGCATTCCGGTCACTGCTGAAGGTGCCTCAATAGGCCGCCTGGTTAGGATGTGGAGTTCAGGAGTCGCTCACTCCACCTCTGGTTTCTGGAAATGCAGAAGGTCATTATATACTTCTTTGTCAGTAGACCCCCTGCCAGGGGCTGGCTCAATGGTGGCCGCCACTCAGCGGCGTGGTGCCGTGGCTGCACAGATGGGCTTCTTTGCTCTCCCTGGTCGGCCTTCCGGATTCTGATCAGCTGTATTTCAGTTTTCGTAGAGTTTTTCACCTTTTTGTTGCTTTTTTTCTTCTGTCAAGAAGCTACCTCTATGGCTGATTTGAATTGAGCTCACAGCGCCTATTGAGAGGTATCTCACTCTGACACCATCTTCGAAAATTTTTTTTATCAATGTAAAGAATTCTAGTTTAACTTGATTTTTTAAAGTCCTTTAAGCTGTTGCTCCACTACATTCTGACAAGAAGTCTGGTATTTTAACATTTTTCATTTGTACACAATGTCATATTTTACTCTATTTCCTTTTTTTTTTCTTTTCCGGTACTGGGGATTGAACTCAGGGACATTCTACCTCCGAGCTATACCCCCAGCCCTATTTTTTATTCTTTATCTTGAAATCGAGTCTCACTAAATTGCAGAGTGCCTCACTAGGTAGCTGAGGGAGGCCAAGAATATGGATCCTCTGGTCTCAGCCTCCCAAATGCTGGGATTACAAGCGTGCGCCACCACGCCCGACTTTCTATTTTCTTTTAAGGTTTTCTCTTCATCACTGGTTCTTAGAAATTTGTTCATTTACATGAGTATAATTTTCTTCATGTTCCTTGTACTTAGAATTTGCTGAGATTTTTGGTTTGGAGAGATGTCAATTTTAATCAAGTTTAGAATATTTTTTACCAGTTTTTCTTCAAATGCGTTTTCTTCCCCTTTAAGATAATCCAACTCTAAATTTATTTATTAATTTATGCATTGATGTCCTGTTGGGTTTTTGTCTTTTTTCCTTTGTGTTTAATTTTTACTGGCTACTACTGCTGTAATTTGTTTTTAACTTACATTTCTCTACTCAACATGCTCACATTTTACCATTTGAATACATCCAATGAAGATATAAGAACTATTTTAATGTATTCATCTATTAAATCTTTCATCTGTGTCATTTATATATGTTTGTATTGATTGCTTTTTCTGCCCATTTTGTGTTGTTTTCCTGTTTCCTTTCATGTCTAGTATTTTTTTACCTGACAGCTATTGTTAATTTCACTTTATTAGATATCAGATATATTGTAGAGCTATAAATATTATTGATATTTATTTGGAGGTCATATTAAGTTATTTGGAAAGAGTTCAATCATTTGGAAGCTTGATTTTAAGCTTTGGTATATAGAACTAGAATAGCCCTTAGTCTTGGGTGTTTTTTCCATACCACGGATGCCCTATCCTACTGCCTAATATGCATTTCTGGATCTCTCTCTCTCTCTCTCTCTCTTTCTCTCTCTTTCTCTCTCTCTCTCTCTCTCTCTCTCTCTCTCTCTCTCTCTCTCTCT
>PVLC010006536.1:0-49429 GCA_004027655.1 Graphiurus murinus | reverse complement strand
TATCCTCTCTAACCATGAAGATATAACTTCTAAATTCTAGCTACTTGGCTTCTCCAATTTCTCAAGTGTTTCCCATCAACTAAGGGAGCCTGCCAGGCACTATAGCCTGAAAATTATCTCCAGGCAGGTAGTGATCACTTTGCTTTCTTTCTCATTAGTGTCAATATACTGTGCTACTTTGTCAAATTTCTGAAAAACATTACAGAATGTTTTTTTTTATTTCTTGATTGTTGTATAAGAGGAGAGTATAAATCTGGTCCTTGTTACTTAATTGTAGCCAGAAGCAAAAATATCCACTCATATTTCTAACAGGTAGTCAAATTCTACATATCTACAAGTGAACTAAATTCTACATTCTAATCATACCTCCATTGTTCCAAACACAACTGCAAAAGAAACAAAGCAAACAAGGACCGGTTTTCCTTCAGTCCAGTGTTCACTATTTCATTGTTCACCCAATCACATAAGCAGGAATTAGAGTTTATCTTTCTTTCCTCCCGTTTCTTTAACCAATCAGAATTATCTCCTTTTCTACAGTCATTATCTTCCTCCTGAACCAATCCATTTAATGTGTGACTGGCCTCTTGTTCCAGTGCTGCCCTACTCTAATGCATTATTTATATCCAAACAAATGTCTTATAGCCTTATTCTAAAAACAAACAACAAAAATCCACAAATACATCTTTCACTTTACTGAGTGTGTCTATTATAGTGGTATAGGTGTAATAATTTGAATATTGTTTGGAGTATAGTGTAAGTTTGAGCAAATATTGCCATTTAAAAATTTAAAAATACTATGTTGAGCTGTAATTAATAGTCACTATAAGCTTAGTACATATACAAAACATGCATACACACATATATGCTTATACAAATACTTGTGAATTCACATATATGTATGCATGTATATAAACATATATGAATATATGCACATATGTGTAAAACATATATCTGTGTGTACATGTATATACATGTATATATTTACTAATTTACAATTTACATACACTGAATGTTCCTAGAAACAATAATACCCTTATAGCAATGAAAATACCTAGCACCTAGAAGTTAGATTCCAAATATAATTTCCCTAAAAAAATACCATTTCTTCCTAGAAATATGACTGATTGCAATGCTGAATAAGGAAAAGTACAAGATAAGTCTGAAATGTACTCTTATGACATATATAAAGAAAGAGTTCAAAAAATGAGGTGAACATATCAAAAGAAAACAGAAGCCAGATTAAATAGGCTCACACTAGGGAAATATGAAAAATTATGAGCAAAAATTTAATCAAAATGAATAATGAAGCTGGACATGGTGGCGCATGCTTGTAATCCCAGTACTTGGGAGGCTGAGAACGGAGGATACAGGTTTGAGGCCAGCCTCAGCTACCTAGTGAGGAACCCCACAACTTAGTGAGACCCTGTTTCAAAATAAAGAATTAAAAAAAAGGGCTAGGGGTGCAGCTCAGAGGTAGAATGCCCCTGAGTTCAATCCCCAGTACCGCAAAAAAAAAAATTAAAAAAAGAATAATTATATTGTTTTATAATCCATTAAATAAAATGAGAGCACATTCATACTGACAATTAGTTAATTAATTAAAAGTTTATTTCTTACAATGGAATGCCACATAATAAATGTAGAGGAATAATGGATTTTGAGAATCACCATTTTTGACTGTTGTTATTCATGCAAGAATAATCAATAGTTGTTAAAAAACTATTGGGTAAAAGTTGGAAAAGGAATGGAATAGTCTAAGAGAATCTACCCACTAATTAATCATTAATTATAAGCTGTAAAATAGTAATTGTAGAATGGAGTATCCTGGTGGATATCAAAATTTAAATTACCAATAATGGGGCAAACAGAAATCATCTCTCCTTTTTGAGTAGTGCACTGAGAAAGGCACTATTTTTTCATATGATTTTATTTCCAAAAATGAAAAAAGACAATCTAATGGGCATCATGAAAGGAAAGCAAGGATACCAGATTATAACTTAAAGAGGCATGACAATAAATGCAGTGCATAATCCTGGATTAAAACAAAAATCAAGGAAAATTGCTATAAAAGAAAAATTTAGAAAAATTTAAATATAGAATATGACAAATTTTAAAAGACTATATTGTTAAGATACATTTTATAAATTTATAATTGTATTATGATTTCTTAAAATAATTTATTTGTTCTAAGAGAGTACTTAGGGATAAAGGGGAATGACAAGTGCAACTAATTCTCAAACGAGTTTGGAAAAAAATAAACACACACATGCTTGCATACTTGCCATTTCAGCACAGCCCATGACATATTATGATGCACTGATCTCATGTGAAGGCACCTTATGACTTTTTTTTAGATGATAGTGGTCAAGCAGAAGATCTTATAAGAATACTGACCTCCAAGCCCGGGTCGTAGCCGGTTATCATAGCCATCCAGGAGACGATCCAAGATTCTGGTGAAAATAGTGATGTTGTCGGTGCTGTCGTCAGGAATATCTGGGGCATGCTTAGGAGAGAGTCTGATGCAATACAAAGAAAAGAGAGGGAAAATAAGACTTCTGAATAAAAAACAATTAAATCTAAACATTTTAACTAAGGGAGATTTTTGTGTGTGTGTGTGTGTGTGTGTGTGTGTGTGTGTGTGTGTGTGTGGTACTGGGGATTGAACTTTGAAACCGGGTCTCACTAAGTTGCGGAGTGCCTCACTAGGTAGCTGAGGCTGGCTGCAAACCGGGATCCTCCTGTCTCAGCCTCCCAAATGCTGGGATTACAAGGGTGCACCACCACGCCCGGTTTACTAAGGGAGATTTCAATCAATAGACCACTCCAGTTAAATAGCCCATGTCTTAATCCAAACAGCAAGTAATTCCTATTCATCACAATGATTGCCCGTGTAGGAAGTTACTCCAGCATTGGTGTGAGGTTTATATGTGCCCTCCCCATTCCATCAGTGAAGAGACATGCCGAAATCCTGGACAGAATGTTGCTGAGAACAATATCTGGGATACAGTTGATTCATGAAACTTTTTTGCATGAATGGACTCCAAAATAAAGACAGGAAGTACTGTTACTGAGTACTTACCTCTCATCTGTCCAAGAGAAACAAAATTTCACATAATAACAGTCTTATATAAGCTCTTAAATTGCATCTAAGTCTACGCCCATCCCCACTCTACTGAGATAGGACAACCAAGCAATAATAATCCAATGTTAGAACTACCAGGATTCCCTAATTTCTCCCATTTTATACATGGGGAAACAATCTCAGAGAGGAAACCAAATTGTCCCACAAACTTATTGGTAGTAAAATCAAAAATAGAATTATGCTACAAATTTTCTGATTTTCTAGTGCCCTTCAGGTATTTCTCACTTCCCCATTTTGGATGGCTTCCACAAGCCTTTCTGAAAACCATACACTTTACTAGACACCTGATCAGGCCAGCACTATGACTGATACTTTTACATCCAAGGAGCTTGTTGTGCTTTCACAGGACTAGGAATTTCTTAAAGTCCTGAATAATTCATGGGGAAAAAGGGGATATGATGAAAAAAATGGGTATTGCTGAGGATAAAGAAGGTATAGAATCAATTAATGGACCAAGAACTAGAAATTATGGGTCCTAAGTCCCACTGTGTTTGTGATTTGGGGTAAACCATTCAATGAGTTACTGTACTATGTATCTTTGGGTCTGAGTTTTCCCTATTTTTACCTTTAACCCAGAAAGTTGATTTAATAAATACATAATTATTCTTAGAACCTAGTTTATCAGAGCTGTCAAATTCACAATATACCAGTTAAGAAGGGATCCTAAGAGACAGTAAATATGTCTTCTTACCAATCTTTATCCCCAGAGGTGAGCAAGGTTCCTCTTCTGAAAGAGGAGTTGAAACATATGAATTGAATAATTCTCACTCTAAACTGCCACTTTCTTTTCGAATATGCATTTTGATGCATTGTAATTATACATCATATTGAGGTTCAATGTGATATGAGTATACATACACACAGCACTTGTTGTGATTCCCGTTTTTTTTTTTTTCACCTAACTCCAGTCAGAATGGCAATCATAAAAAACACGAACAACAACACCTGCTGGAGAGTGTGTGGAGAAGTGGGAACCCTAGTACATTGTTGGTGGGATTGCAAACTTGTGCAACCACTGTGGAAGACAGTATGGAGGATCCTCAGACGATTGGGAGTGAACCTACCATATGACCCAGCAATACCCGTTTTTTTATCTGGCAACCTAGCAAGTCATCTTGAAACACAAATTTCTTAATCATTCAATGCAGTTTTATTCAATATTAATTATATGTTGTTACTGTTCTAGGTGATGCCATAGAGCAGAAAACAAAACAAATTGAATAACCTTTCCCTTGCTTATCTTACAGGGTTTCTCAGATAATTAAACTATAAAACAGATACACATGGAAAAGGGGAAGTAGGCTTAAAGAGTCTGAAGACATGTATTTGGGTATATGAGTTGCATGACTTTAGGCAAGCCATGTAACACCTGTAGTAATAGCTTTTGCAATGGAAATAACTTTTTATATATTTTATTAATATTAAATAATATATTACAATTGACAAGATTACTTCTTCATATATAGAAGCAATCAGAGCTTGTTTTCTCTTTTTAGAAGAGCAATTTATGAACCAGGCCTGGTGGCACAGGCTTGTAATCTCAGTACTTGGGAGACTGAGAAGGGAAGAAATTCACAAGTTTATGGCCAGCCTCAGCTATTTATTGAAGCCTTGCAACTTAGTGAGACCCTATTTCAAAATAAAGAATAAAAAAATAAGTCTGGGGTATAGCTTGCAGGTAGAGTGCCTCTGGGTTACATCCCCAGTACCCCCCAAAAAGAACAGTTTATATACTCAAATGCATTATTCAAATTCAAGTATTAATAAAAATATTGGCATCCTCATCACTCAGAATCCATAAGGAAAACTTCACCCAGAGAGGCGCTCCTGGAATCTAATCAACAGTAGGATGAATGACTAATTTTTGTTGACAGATCATGAAAAGTGATACAAGTGCTTCATTAGGAAGAGGAGTGGAGAAGGAAACTGAAGTGCAGTTAACCAACTGACATCAATATGTCAAAGAAGAAATATAGACACCTTGTCGGGTAACAGTCCAACCTTGGTACAATCCATGAATGTTTGGTCCACCTGACATAGGCTATGGAATTCAGTTGATTTTGTGAAAATCTCTGTCTCATTATCCTTTAATTCTCATTGTAGAATATTTTGACTATGGGTAATCTATTTCAATTTCTGGGAAGTAGGTCTATGAATTGAATGAGAAAACACTTCATTTTTTCTTTTTCTTCGTTATTTCTTTCTTTATTTGTTTGTTTATGTACTGAGAGTTGAACTCAGGGGCATTTTATCTCTGAGCTACACCCCTAGCCCTGTTTTTTTCAAACTTTGCAACAGGGTCTTGCTAAGTTGCTGAGGACTTCGCTAAGTTATGGAGGAGGCTGGCCTTGAACGTGCAACCCTCCTGTCTCAGCCTCCCAACTATTGGGATTACTCACCACCACTCCCGGCTTCTGAGAAATGGGTTGTTATTTAATTTTCCCTAAACTCCTAAGAAGGCAAATAAGAAGCTTTTGAAAAATATGCACTTTTAGGCTATGAGACAAAGTCAAACTCACTGACCATGTAGAGATTAAGTATAGAAAGTTAGTAGTCACAGCATTAAATCAACCTCATCAAAGCCCCTGGTACATTTACGTTAGGGGAAAGCAAAAGAGGCTCGGCTGCAGAACTGCTGATGCCGTTCATTAAACAACCCAAAGAGAAATTTACTTCATTTAAAGGATGACATTTCCCCTAATACTGCATATCTCCTGAAGGCAAATATGTTTTTTTAAATAATGAAAATTCTAAATTACTGGGCAGATCATATCTCTGTACTGCCTCCAAGCCTTCTATAACTCTTCATGACTTGCCAAAAGAAATTCCAACTCCTTAGCCTGACATTCATGGCCTTCTGCAATCTATTCCAAATATACTTTTACAGCTGCAAATTCCACTACTTTACTTTTGGACCAGAAATCATAGCTAAATAGGTTACTCAGCATTTCCTAATATCCCCGTGTTTTTGTTTTCCAAGCCTGGTCTTTCCCACGAGTGGAAAGGTCTAGCTAAAAAATCACCACCAATGATGTCAGTTATATTCTGGAGGAGGGAATGAGAAACACCTGCAATCCAATAGCACACATTCTAATGTCTTTACAGAGGCATTGAAGAAAAAAAATCTAATTTTTTGCTAGAATATGCTTCATTCATCTCAAAAAGACAGCTATTCTTTTCTTAAATAGTTTCTACAGTCTAGTAATGAAACAAGAGAAGGATTGGTTTGAGACCATGTGCCTCACCTGCTCATATTAACTTTATTTGCTGATTTAAAGTAAAATAAAGTCCAAGTGCTTCATACCTTCTTAGGAACTGAAAGGCACTGCTTCACAAATACACAAAGGAAGATTCAACTAGTATATGTTGTGAATGACAAAATAACAAGATACTAGACCTCAGGGATATGATTTCATAGATGAACATAAAAAGATATACTCCAACTTAAAATGGCTCATGATCCAAAGTTTGCAAAGAAGTAGGGGTACATTATTCCTTCAAAACATTGCCATAAAGAGTACCTAGATTTCCAGGGAGGATAATGCAAATCTATTTTTCATAATTCATCTGAACAATTATAATCATAGTGTTAATAAATGAGCCCTGTTTCAACAATGTTTTGGTAAGTTTACTTTCATACACCAGCCTGAGAACCATTTACAATGTTATCCCTGTGGATAAAAGAATTTGAAACAAAAGAAGGGAATAGTACAATATTAGAAATATTCCCTCTCTATTCTTTACTCTTTAACATACACCCACAGCTACGATCAAAGCTGTGACTCTCATTCAATCCTGGTGGGTGACAGCCTTACAATAGAGAGTCCTGACAGTTGTCACCTTAATGAAGTGATCAAACCTTCAAGACAACCTTGCTTCCTGACATGATACAGTAAGAAGTCACAGCATCACCTATGAAATATTCTTGATCCTGGCTTCAAATATCCATCCTCACTTCAAAAGGGAAAATATTAGGATCAAATGATAGTTACTATTCCTTACAGGAAAACTGCACTTGCCCTATCATAGCATGGTCAATCTAGTTATATAGATGAGATATTAAGTATTCAGAGTTTGAGATACTACTTTGTATAAGTAAATGTTTGTGTAAAGAAAATAAGTGCTCGTATGTCTAATCCTTCCTTATAAGTGGCCAAACTCTATTTTTTAAAAATGTGGAGGTCACCCAAAGTAGCTAATATAAAAAGTACCACTGATTTTATAATCAGGTTAAAAAAACAGAATTCCTTTTTCCCCCTAGCTATAGTTCCAAAACATGTATAATGTAGAAAAAGTATGCTTTATGTTCATTCCCTATATTCTAAAGTATGTCACATAAATATAGAGAATAATATAGTTAAACATAAGATTACTATGGAGTGGCATTTAAATATTAAGACAATAAAAATATTTGATGAAAACTTAAATTTCTGTCTTCAAGCTTTTAATACTTTCCTATTTAGGGGGGCACTTTTGATAAAAGTAAAATGACATCTGATTCTATATCTGTCTACACACAAATAGAGAGAATACTGTAAATGACTATAGAAAATACCACAATGCAGTATTTAAATGTTAAGAAAAAGTAAAGTCAATCTGCAGAAAACTATAAAAACAAAGTGGTACAAAATATGTGCTTTAAACACGAGAATCCCATCAATTGTGGAGGCATGCTTACATTAGGGAAGGCACTGGAGGGACAGAGATTCATCACAAAGCTCTCCAGGGTGAGAAAACAATATACCATAGTGGTTAGTTGCATGAACACTGTAACCAGAGTTCCTGGATTTCAGCCCTAGCCTTGCCACTTTCTAGCTGTGTGAGCCTTGGCAAGTTACTTGACCTCTCTGTCTCAACATTTATCTTTAAAACAAGGATAATAGTATCACCTTGCTCGCAGATATGTTATAATGATTTTATATGAATTAATATATATAAAGTACTGAGAAGAGTGTATGATACATAGTAAGAACTATATAAATACAAAGTTTAAACTAACATGATGGAATGTGAAAACTATAAAGAAGTATAAAGTCTTGAATTAAGTTTCAAAAAATCTAATTAAAGAATAAAGTGGGGTGTCCAATTTGAAGCAGATTATGTCAGGAGAAGGTTGGGAGAAATGAGAGCATCTAAATGCATTAGAGGAAGGTGGTCTTTGGCTCAATTTAGGAGCACTTTCCTACACCTTGAGCTAATGCAGCTTATCACCAATTCAATCTAAAACAGAAAGTATTGATGACGTATTGTTTTTGTGGTCATGATTGCAAGTAAATGGACTTTTTACACTTCAAATCACACCAATGCAATATTAAATGTGCAAGTATGAGGCCTAGTTCCCAATGAATTTTATGCACCCTTCCAAATATCATCTTCCACTCTTCTCCATCCTATTTTCTTTCCTGGAAGGTTGACATGCACGAATTACATTAACAGAGCTCCCTTGGCCTGGCTTCAACTGGAGTTTGGCCACCTTGGATGAAAATCAAAAGAAGAAGAGGATTCATCTGACCCTTACTTGCTACTTAGGTACTTAACCTGTTTCCCCATTATGAAATTGCTGATATCTTACCATTTTTACCCAGAAGAAAAAAACAGTTTCATGATGATTTAACCCAACACTGTTCATGTATACAGTTCTCATTTGTTAACGGTCAAAGTACTGCATCAGGAATCAGGATTATAAAAAATATTACATGGATCTGAAATCGTTCTCTGTAACTTTTCCTCAATAATATGGGACTAGCTATTAGAGAATGCTGTTCCAGACCTGGCTCTACTATTAACTCACCGTAAAATTTTAGGAAAGTAAATGTAGTTTTCTGGACCTCAGTTTCTTAATGTATTAAATGATGGATCCGATTAAATGCTCTCAATAAATCTTTCCATGTCTGCTATTCTAAAATTCCAGAATCTTATATCCTGCACTCTACTGTTGGTTCCTTGAAAATAGAAACTATTGCCCTAATGTATTGACCAAAGATTTCTTTATTTAGAATCATCTGGGGCATTTGATAAAATACAGTTCTCTCTGAACACTATCCTCATAGCTTATTAATCACAATCTTCAAGTATTAAGCTCACATTCTTGCTTAAAACACCAAGCATTAAGAATTCTTAATACAAAATACTAGTCAATAAAGCAGATTGAAGCTGCTAGAGCAGCCACCCCAGGTGATTCAATAGAATAAGCTACTAAAGGTGGATAAAATAAGGCAGCACGTGGAATTTTTCAACACACAAAAGTACAATTAATAAGGTATGAAAATAAGCAAGAGAAAATAGCAGCTCTGTTAAGTATCATAAATATCAGCATATACTTATTTATCTATATATTTCAAAGTTGAGTTGGTTCTTTCATTACTAGTAAATACAAATAAAATGACAACCCAAATATTCTAAGCCAAGTCTTTAGTGTTCTTATCCCTCCACAGCATGAATTACATTGGAGTTGGAAGGATATAAACAAAAAAGTTTAGAATTCAAGAAACATGTAGTCATTGGATCCCTGTAATAAAACCAAGTACTGTAGTCTGCTTTTTCAGGTAGGATTTCTTGGTCTCCTCTATAACATAATTGCAAAAGCTTGGCTATCTATTTTTCTAAGCTTTAACAGGATGTAAACAAACCCACATAGACAGGAAAGGTGACAACTAACACAAGGATGCAGATAAAAATTAAAAAGCCGATGAAGAATGAATATAATGACTGTTCCTTATGAGGATCAAAAGTCACTAAGAAAAGAGACTATTCTGATCAAAATCCTTGTTTCAGATTCTAAGAAAATATGCAATATATTTTTAGAAAGCTATTCTCCAAGTTAAAATTTTAAGACTTAACACTTAATGAAGTAAAGTCCACTTATTTGGAAATGTAACAAAATTTAGAATATCTATCAAGGCCCAATGAAATCATATACATGATAAGTTAATAACAGAGAATTTGTTTGATTTTTCATATTGGGAGAAAGAAGAAGAGATTCTTATGCCAAAATTCTAAGGACATGCTAGTCCAGTTCTGGAGCCCTCAGCTCTAGAGATTACTGTAAAAATGCTGATAAAAGATGGAGAGGCTTAGAGTACATTGTTAATCAACTGTAAAAAATAATTAGGAACAACTTCTGCTTCAAGATCTATACTTTCAAGAATATAGGACAGTAGACAAACGTAAAACAAAACAAAAGGCGGCATTACCAAGGAATAAAATTTCCTATGTAAGATGGAAATATTCCAAGCCTAAGGATTCATTTCTAGTAATGTCATTCCCCAGATCACATGCAATTTTAGTTAAGATGAAGTTCAACAATGCTGAAGAACACATAGTTTGGTGGCAGAAGGACCAGGAAACAAGACTAACAAGGTAGATAGATGTTATATAATAATGAACCTTATAAAATTATGTCAAAGAATATTGGCTTTATTCTAGGACAATAGGATAATCATTAAAGGGCTCTAAATAGGGTACATATGAATCAACATACATTGTAGAAGAAAAATTGACAATAGAATGTAAGTTAGTTTGGATGGGAGAAAGACTAAAGAAAGACCAATTAGTGTCTTGCAGTGATCCAAGTGAGAGACAATGTCAGGTTAAACTAGAGTGATAGCAAGAAAGTGGAGGGAAAGTAGATGAGTGATGCATGCGGCAGGCAGAAATGACAGATCTTGGCGGTTGATTCTACCTGGAGAGTGAAAGGGAGAAAAGTGGCAAAGGAATTGCAAGTGTCTGGCTTGAGCAACTGGATGCAAACAGTCAAAAATGGAAAATAGGTTTTTGTTTTGTTCTTTATGGTGAGGGGGATGGAGATGATGAGCATACTTTGGATATGATTAGTCTAGAAGTTTATGGAATAACCAAGTAGACATGCCCAATAGAAAGGTGGATATAGAGGTGTGATACTCAAGAGAAGTCAGGAATAGAAAGTGAAATAAGAGTATAATGACCAATCGAGATGAGAGACTGAACTCCTGGTCACTTGGTCTTGAGGTAAAACAATTTTATAGTGCCATTTATATTTCATATCTCCCTGTGGGGTCAAATTGTGGCTACATTTCAAGTGAAATAATACCTTTGTGTATCTTTCCCCTTTCTCTATTTTGCTGCTCTTATTCCTTTAAAGTTTTTTCCTCTGAGCATTCTCTCACTAAATCATCTGCTCGAGAATTTTTCGGGCATGCTCTGCATCCAGGGAATCTAATCTAAGCACCCAGGAACCATGTTTCTGAAGTCAAAGTGACAGTTATACTTACATTATATGTGTATAATTTATGTATATGGTGAAAAAGAATGCAGGGATGTAGAAGTGTGCGACACTGAGTATTTCTACATGCTACTAAAGAAGTTAAGTAACATAAGGACAGACAATTGTTTATTTTAGCGACAGAGCCAACATTGGCCATCCTATTTACAGAAATTGCCTGAAAGTCACAGGGTTGGAAATCAGATAGGAGTGGTTGGAGAAATTGGTAAGAATGTGTAACAAGTGGGCAAGTACAAGCAATAAAACAGGCCACTACTTCAGGAAGTATGACTTTAAAGGGGAGCAAAGGCTTACAGCACTAACTGGAGGGATAACTTTAAGTTCAAAATAGGAGATTCATTATCATGTCTAGAATAAAGAAAACAGACCCCTATCTCTCACCGTGCACAAAAGTCAACTTACGATGGATCATTGATCTGGAAATTAAACCATAAACTTTGCAATTATTAGAAGAGTGCATAGCACCCACTCTCCAACATATAGGCACTGGTAGAGATTTCCTCAATAAGAATTCTAAAACTAAGGAAATGATAAAATTAATAATCAATAAACTGGATGTTATCAAATTTAAAAGCTTCTGTGAAGTGAAGGATACAATCAAGAGTGTGAAGAGAAAGCCTACAGATTGGGAGAAAAGTCTTTGAGAGCTACTCCTCTGATAGAGGACTAATATCTAGAATATATAAAGAATTCAAAAAACATAACACCAAAAAACCAAATAGCCCCATCTAAAAATGGGCTATTAATATGAATAGATGCTTCACAAAAGAAGAAATACAAATGGCCAATAAATATGTGAAAAAGGTTCATTGTCATTAGCAATCAGGGAAATGTATATCAAAACTACACTGAGATTCCATCTAATTCTAATTAGAATGGCAATCATCATGAATGGAAATAAGAACACTTAGAAACTACTGGTAGAACTGTAAATTAGTGCAACCCCTATAGAAATCAGTGTGGAGGATCCTCAAAAGATAGAATGGAACCCAGCCATACCACTCTTCAGTATCTTTCCAAAGGAATTGAAGTTAGAATACTATAGTGATACATGTATGTCCATACCAAAAATGTGGTATATATACACACTGGAGTTTTACTCAGGCATAAAAAAGAACACAATTAGGTAATTTGTAGAAATGGATGGAAGTAGAGAATATTTTGCTAAGTGAGATCAGCCAGTCTAAGAAAGTCGTATATTTTCTCTCATATATGGAAACTAGAACTAAAATAGGAAACAAAAGGGATTTCAGTCAAATGAGGAGAGAAAACAGTAGAATAGTGGAAGGGGATTGGGAGAAGGAAGTGGAGAAGGGAAAATGAGAATTGAGGAAGGGAACAGTTCAAATAAGGTTATGTCCATACAAGGTTTCATTATCAATCTCACTAATATGTATGGGGAGAGAGGAAAGGGGAGTGGGTGTGGTATATGGAGGGAAACACAACAAGTGCTGTGTGCATGTATGCTTGTATCATTTCGAATCTCACTATGATGTATAATTATAATGCACCAAAAAGTAATAAAAATGCCAATTGACAAGATCCAATTGAAAAGGGACAGATTGAAGATTTTTGAGAAAAGAGATAAAATTGAGAGCAAAAAACTAGAGAGAACTGCTTGGAGAACAATATGTTCAGTGAGATTATCCAGTCACAGAAAGTGAAAGGTCATATGTTTTCTCTCCTATGCAGAATCAGGATACAAGAGGGACTTCAGATAATGGAGGAAAAACCCCAGTGGAGCAAGGGAGGTGTTGGAGGGGTAACAAAGGAGGCACTTTTATTGATGTTATATGCATATGTGAGGACACCAATGCCAATCTCAATATCAAGTATTGGGAAAGGGAGGAGCGTGGGCATGTATGTCACTATCACTATGAACTACATTATGGTGTGAGACTATAATGCACCAATAAAAGTATAAAAAAGATATGCAGAGTTTGTTGGACATGGTATAGAGAGTTGCCCAAGAAAACCTTTGAGATCTCCTTTCACCTTCAGAGTCTGATCTGATGATTTTTTCAAATACAATGCAATATGTAAGTATCACAGACCAGAATATTTAGAGTACTTATCTGGGAAAAATATATGAACTTTTTGTCTGAGGCAAGTATTTATCACAGTCATCTTTTGTCCCAAGGCTTAAGTATTCTTACCCGCCAATATCCTGCTTCACAAAGTCCCCAGGCTCTTGTCGTCTTGTTTCTCCTTGCCCAGTGGTTCCAGGGAAGGTGTTAATAAGGAAAAGAAGCCCCAATCTCATCAGGTAGACGTGACACATTTGTGTGATTATCATCTTCTCAGGCACTAACTTGGAGAGACCTGTGAGATCCAGAGCACAGGGAAAGGGGAAGGAAAAAAGGGTAAAAAAAAAAACAGAGGAAAGAGGAAGAGGTAAAAAAATATTTTATTCAACTCTATTAGAGCCATTTTTCTCCTCTAATGCTTGACAGCCCCTTTCCCCCAGCTTATCAATGCCAACAAAATTCATTCCCAAGTATACATCTCTTCTGAACACACCAGAATTCCGAAGAAGAAGGCACAGGTTAGTGTAAACACTTGAGATTAATAATCAGGAGCCTTAAGTTAGTCTCATCTTTTCCAGAACTTACCTCAGTCTCAGTTACCTCTTATAATCCAAGAGCTTTAAAATGGTCTCTCATGTCTTCATTTGAATTCCCCCAATACTCTTTGATCTGTAGTGTTACAAAGGCTTTTTGGCTTGGTTAATTGTATGATGATGGAAACTTTAGACATGGAGTCTCTTTATAGCATTTTGGGTTTGTTTGTTTGTTTGTTTGTTTGTTTGTTTGTTTGTTTGTTTTGGTACCAGGGATGGAACTCAGGGGCATTCTAGTTCTGAGCTACACCCCCAGCCTTATTTTTTTTATTCTTTATTTGAAACAGGGTCTCACTAAGTTGCAGAGTGCCTCACTATGTAGCGGAGGCACTCTGAGACGAACCTGAAATCCTCCTGTCTCAGCCTCCCAAGTACTGGGATTACAAGCATGCCTCACCATGCCTGGCTCATTTTAGGTTTTAATCTCATCTTTCTAGAGTTAATTTTCCCCCAAATATCAAAAGACCTGGAGTAGATAGACTGATCCCTCAGACTGAGAAATGCTGAATGATAAGAAACCATAGCTCTTGAATAATAATGCAATGTTAAGAGATAATTGAGAGCAAAGCCAGCTCTTTTAGATAGAGGTTGCAACATAAAAAAGAAACCCAAACCCAGCCTCCTGGCACACAAATCCATAAAAATTATCAAATTATACCAATTATAGAATTAGTGATAGAAATGGCTTATATGCAGGATTTTGATGAACTTCAGACTGGTAGAGGTTTACCCAGGACGTGGAGTTAAGAAACAGCCAATAAAGTTACATTTACTTGCTATTTCTAACTGTGTGGCTTCTTCAAACTTGAGATACTAATCTTTTGAAGGAGACCTAACTCACTCAATGCTACTCTTTTTCAGTCATATCAGTAAATTAATTTTCAGAGGTAGTAGAGGGATATGAAGCATTTTTTAAGGAAAGCTTATGCAACAGGCCACTATGTAAAGTATATACAGTCTAGGAAGCTATTCTGATTAGTGAAAGATTAAGATTACTTCTTCTAAATCTATCCCATCCCTAAACAGAGTCACTGGGTTCTATGCTATGCTGTCTTCATGAGTCTGGTTCAAGTATATAAAAAATCTATGATACTGGAGAAATGTCTGTATATAGTTAATGGAGATATATTGGTTTTGAATATTTTCAATCTGTGTTTGGCTTAATATGTAGATGTAGAATTTTCAGATACGGAACCCTGGCTGTATACTCAATGCATAAAAAAATTCCTGGGAAATAAAGGGTACTTTAAAAATAGCAAATGAATGAATAAATGTGACCGTGACAAAGACAGATCCCTAAACAAAGGAAGATGGTATAAAGGATAGGGAGTAGGGTGGAATTTGGAACCTACCAGACCAAGAGGCTACTAGGCGCTATACCAAATACTAGTTGTTAGACTTTGAAGACCTCCTTCCTCAATGAAAATTTGGGATAATAATACAAGGACTGGGAAGATTAAATAAGATAACATATATAAAATGCCTAGCCAAAGAATGACTACTAGGATGAGTCTGCTGACAGATCCTGTCCAGATGCAAATTCATCTTATCATGAACATTTGAGTACCTGCCATGTATAAGACATTGATAGAGCCAATTCTTCTACCGAGATTCCTAAATATTCCTAACTTCTTCACCTCAGTACAGAGAAACCACAAAATGCTGGCATTCTACCCACACACTCCCTTGTTTGGATGATATGAGGCAAGAACTTTCCCTGGGCAAAGGCATCCAAGTGTTGATTCTACAAAGCAAGCTCTGTCATTTCTTTGACTCAGCCTCTAGGCAGAGTTTCATGCATGGCCATACAATTCCAACTGGCTTCAAAACACTGTTATTCTTAAAAGTTTTCAGAGTCAAACATCTTAATTCCAGCCGGGCGTGGTGGCGCACGCTTGTAATCCCAGCATTTGGGAGGCTGAGACTGGAGGATCCGAGTTCGCGGCCAGCCTCAGCTACCTAGTGAGGCACTCTGCAACTTAGTGAGACTCAGTTTCAAAATAAAGAATAAAAAATAGGGCTGGGGGTATAGCTCGGAGGTAGAATGCCCCTGGGTTCAATCCCTGGTACCGCAAAAAAAAAAAAAAAAAAAAAAAAAAAATAGGGCTGGGGGTATAGCTCGGAGGTAGAACGCCCTTGAGTTCAATCCCCAGTACCGAAAAAAAAAAATCTTAATTCCTCTCCTTGATACATCACAGAAATGCTTACCATATAATAGTACTTTGCTATTGTAAATTACAGGTCAGTTTCTTGATTTCTTGAACTCTCAACTCCACACAGTCCAGTCATCCAAACCCTAGAGCTTTGACAATCCAAATCCATGATCTCAATTGACTCTCTGATAGCTTTCCTTTCATGCAGTAGCTTCATACTATTTCTTCTACCCTCTACCTCCCAGATCTCTGATTCTTTGAATACAACCTTTCAGTTGAACACCATGTCTTTGTGCTCTCATTTCATTCCTTATTCTGCTGGAATTACACACATTGGATGTAATTAAAGTCAGTATAATCATTTTATAGTATATATCCTCCACACCCTTGCCTCTGTCTTACTCTGTTGTATTTGCATGGAAAAACATAAATCCTGGTTAAGTCCAGCTTGCCTGCAAACAAGCACCCAGATATAGTTGAAGAAAAATGCATAATTATGCCCTATTGGCCTCTCTTTAAGTTTCCAACATACGCTAAATGTCCCAGTATCCTCTTACATTTGCTAGATAAATTTATTCTCCCACCCTCTGTGATAATGACTTTTTAAAATCTCCTTAAACCGTCATTGTTTCCTTTCCCAGACTTTGAGCAAATCGCTTTGCTTATTTTATCAAGAAAAATAAAAACAACCAGAGGATAAGGCCTCCATCTTCATAATATCAATTATACCAATATAGCTGAATCTCAGCCATGTCTGCTCACTTTCCTCTGTTACCAGTGGTCTGTGTGCTTCTAACTCTCCCACTTGTGCCCTGGTTCCTAGTCTCTGTCTCTGGCTGAAGGACATTACTTCTTTGATTGTCCTATTTCTCCCACACTTGTCAGTTTTTCTCTCTTCTGGCTCATTCCCTGCAGTATATAATGGCGTGATATCATGCATCATTCTTTTAACTCTCCTCTGACCTAACATTGCCCTCCAACTCTTTCCCACTTTCTCTGCTTCATTTTGATAATTTTCTATATCATTATCTCAACTTTCTCTCTGACTGTTCTGTAAAACCATCCACACCAAACAAATATTTTCACCTACAAGTCCACTTAAACCACTCTATTTATTCATTAGTTAAAACCTTATGGGACACTATTTTATGTACCAGGCACTATTCTAAGTGTTGAGAATATGACAGTAAAAAAAAGTAAACAAAGAGGAAACCAATAGAGAGGGAGGAATAACAGACCAGGAACTTATTTCTCACATTTCAAATCCACCAGTTAATCCAATTCACAAACATACTTTGATTTTTCTTTCATAACCATATCCAAATTGTCAGCTGTTGCCTTCAGAACAGATCCAGACTCTGAACACTTCTCACCTCCTTCATTGTCCATCAAAACTCATGTTGAGGCTTGGTCACCAATGTGACAGTATTAGGAGATGGCGTATAGTGGGAGGAATTTGAGTTATGGGGAGTGGAGCCCTCATTAATGGACTAATGTCTTTCTTGGTGAGTTTTCACCCTCACAGGACTGGTTTAGTTACCATGAGAGTAATTTGCTATAAAGCAAGTGCACCCCTCATGTTCTTCAAACAGGCACACACCCTTTTGTCTTCCATTTTCCTTTAGGAGCTTAAGCAACCCAAGGCCTTTGTCAAAAGCTAAGTAGATGCCACTGCTGTGCCCTTGCACTTGCCCAGCTCCAGAACCATGAGCTATAATAAGCCTCTTTCCTTTATAGATTACTCAATCTCAGGTGTTCTGTTTCATCAACAGAAAGCAGACTATGATAATGGTCTATCTTGTCTTTCTGGTTCTATTTTTGCCCCCTTATAGTTCATTCTTTGCATACTAACCAGAGCGAGACTGTGTAAAAAGTAAGACATATCACCCCTGTTATAAGTTGGTATAGAATGGGCCCCTAAAGAGCTCATAAACTGGTGTTTGAAAATCCCAGCAGTGAATAAATCCATTGTAATGGGCTTTATCTGTGCAGTGGCCTGGGATGGGAGAGTGTGGCTGGAGAAGGTGGGTCCCTGGGGCAACAGCCTTGAGGATAATATATGGTTTCTCCTCCCCTTGTGAGCTCTCTGTCTCTCTCTCTCTCTCTGTCTCTCTCTCGTTTTTCCTCTATCTCTCTCTCCTCTCCTCTCTCCTAGCCTTCATGATGTGAGAGCTAAGACTTGTGCTCTCCCTCTGCCCACTTTCTGCCACCATGCCCTGAGACCCATGGCCCCTGACCTCACATGGACTGAACCCCAAAACAGTGAGTAAGTAAATCTTCCTTCCTTTAAATTGTATAATAAATTCTTAGATTATAGCAGTAAGAATTCTTACTAAGACAGACTTTTTTTCAAAATTCTCAATAGATTTTCACTGGATCCAAAGTACTTGCCCTGATCATAATCAAGTGCATTCTTAAGATCAGGGTGAATACTTTAGATCCAATGAAAACCCACTAGGAACTTTGAAAAAGAGGTGATATAACATGACTTATATTTTACAAAATCTCACTCTGTTTACTATGCATAGAATAAAGTACATATGAAAAAATTCAATATCATTAGCAATCAGGGAAATGCAAATCAAAACTACATGGAAATTCTGTCTAACTCCAGTTAGCATGACAATCATCAAAAATACAAAAAAAAGAAAAATTTTGGCAAGAATGTGGGGAAATAAGAACCCTTAGGCACTACTGATGGGACTGCTACAGCCACTATGGAAATCAGTATGGAGGTTCCTCAAAAATTAGGAATGGAATTGTGACCCAGCTATACCTCTCCTCAGTATCTTTCCAAAACAAAGTCAGAATACTACTGTGATATATGCATATCCATGTTTATAGTGGCACATTTCACAACTACCAAATTATGGAATCAACATAGGTACCCATCAACAGATGAATGGATGATGAAAATATGGTATATATACACAATAGAATTTTACTTATCCATAAAAAACAAGATTATGTCATTTGCAGGAAAATGGATGGAACTAGAAAATATTATGCTGATATCAGCCAGGCTCAGAAAGTCAAGGGTCAAATGTTTTCTTTCATATGTGGAATCTAGGGAGAAAATAGAAAACAAAAGGGACTTGAGGTAATTGAGGAGAGATCCTGTAGAATACTGGAAGGGGGTAGGGGTAAGTGGAGAGGAGAAAAGGAAAACTTGATGAAAGAAACAACTCAAATTATGTTGTGCCCATATATGAAAGTATCACTATAAATCTCACTATTATGTATGGAGAGTGGTGAGTAGTGGGAAGGGATGTAAAGGGAAACATGCCAAGACTTGTATCTGTGGTTGTCTATATGACTTTGAACCTTACTAGGATGTAAAATTACAATGCACTGATAAAAGTATATAAAAAAGAATCTGCTTGATTTGACCACTGCCTACCTCTTTTTACTATCCTCTCCCCTATTCATACCAGGTCACACTTCTCCAGGCTTAGTGTTCCATTCTTAATCTTTTGAGGAAGCATCATACTGATCTCCCTGGTGCTTGTACTAATTTGCAGTCCCAGCAACAGTGTTTATGAGTTCTTATATCCCCACATCCTCTCCATTTACTTCTCCTTCTGTCATAAACAGTCTTCCTCTATATATCAGTTTGGCTCACTCACTCACTTCCTTTAGGATTCTAGTCCCATGTCACTACTTCAGATAAATCTTTCCTGATCACTCTTATATTAAACTGCACCCCTTCCCCTTTCTTTCTCTTCCTCCTTATCCAGTTGTGTTTTACTTATAGAATATATCACCATTTAAAATTATATTATACACTTATTTGTTTATCATCTATTTCTCCCACTGGCTGTAAGTTTCATTAGTGCAGGAACTTTATCTCTGTATCTGGGTCATAGAACAGTGCCTGGTACATGGTATCTACTCGATAAAATATTTGCTGGAGAAAAAGAGTGAATATTTTCCTGGGTTCATGCCTAGACAACTCTGGGCATCCTTTCCTTCTCAAAGCTATATTCCCGAGACTTTCTTTCCCTTTTACATCTTTCCTCCATGCCTGTTCAATTCCTCATGGTATGAAAAATAAATGTTCCTATGCTCTCAACCTCTTAACAGAAAAAATCTCCCCATTCTTTACCTTAAACAAATTGGGCTTTATGTCAAAGACACTACTTCATCAAAATTACTTAGTTATGGCATGTGCATATTCACATACATTATGCAACTGAGAGGTAGGAGCAGAATCATCTCTTCAATGCCATTTGGAACCCATTTCTCCTTAATCCATGTGCCTGTACTTCTCATTTGAGATTAATGTCAACTATATGTGTCACTCTCTCGCTTCATCAATCTTATACCACTGTGCCACTTTCCCACAGTGATTCACAAACAGGGCTCAGATTACAATTTTAATGTTTTTCTGTTATTTTCAGTAGTTCACTATTTGTGGAGATAACATATCTATCATAGTTATTTGACCTGTAAAATCCCTATCACCTTACCTTCCATTCTATGTTAGCAATCTATGCTCATAGCTACATCTTGCATATTATGCAAAATTGTTACTACATCTCAAATCTTAAACTGTAGTATCTCTAATTTACATCTTTATTCTGTTTTTTTGTGTGTATATGTGTGTGTGTGTGTGTGTGTGTGTGTGTGTGTGTGTTTGTACTGGGGATTGAACCCAGGAGCTTTCCCCTGAACACTCTCAGCCCTTTTTGTTGTGTTTTATTTTGTTTTGAAACAGGGTATCACTAAGTTGCTGAGGCTGACCTTGAACCTGTGATCCTCCTGTCTCAGCCTCCCAAGTACTGAGATAACAGGCATGCACCACCACATCCTACTTTTTTTTTAAAACAAACCCTTACTGGTACTCCTTAACTGGTACTCCACTCACTCTTTGAAATTAATTTTCTAGTCTATTCATCCTTCCATTGTCTTACAGTCTCTTGAGCTTGCCTGGTGTTATTTCCTTTCATTTCATGTCTAGATCCAATAGTAAATCACTTAAACTACTCTTTCATCAACATCTTGCACAAGGGGCCTTCTACTATATTTGTCTAGAAAGACTTTCTTGGATTGATCCATGAAAAGTCTATGTTCTCTTACACTATGAGTATAGTTGAAGAAAATCCCACAATTATTTAAATCAGCAGCACAAGTTCTTTGTCACTAATGCCAAAATCATTCAATGATCTTTCGATTAGTCATGGATCAGCCCTCTTCCCTATTCCTCTCAATTGTTCTAAACCTTTGTCATTCTTAAGTTGCCTATTTAAGGAAACTTGCATCCTTTTTTGACAAAAAGTAAAGATGATGGGAGAGACAACAGGGAATTCCCCATATCCCCCTGGGCCTCTTCATCAGTTTCTTGCACCCTGACTCCACTGTGCCTTTCCTCCCAAAAGGCAGCTTCTACATGTCTGAGGACTGCCTTAAGGTTGCTGAAACTAACTGTACAGGTTAAGAATCACAAATTAGTGGTCAGTGGAAGAGTACTTGCCTAGAACATGCGAGGCCCTGGTTTCCATCCCCAGCACCACAAGGACACACACACACACACACACACACATCATAAGTACTTGAGAAGTTGAGACCTCCCAACCTTGGGTATCCCTGAACTAGGAATGACAGGAGCAAAGGTATGAATGCTGCAGCTTACTGAAAGGGACAATGCTGATATGTAACCTACACCATTTCCATGATATTTTTCATGCATGGCCTCCTTTACATCCTTGTCCAACTCTATTGCATTTTTCTGCAAACTCTTCCTAATAAAGTACCTTTACATGAATCCTAATCTAAGAGTCTACTTCTGTGGAACTCAATTTAAGACACCAAACCTGTCTATAAATTAACTTATTTTCTTTCCTGTCCACTTCATTTTTACCTGAATATGATCCTTCAGCCTAAGCTCCCGATGTCATCAACTCCTTTCCCCTCCATCTCCCCTCCCTCTTCCCTGTATCTTAAATAGCTTGCTCTCCTAGGACTCATTCTCTTATACTGTAAACATAAAAAGTGTCTCCCATCTTAATATGGTATTGTTTTCTACCTATTTTCTTCAATTACTTCTTTATCAAACTGTTTACTCCACTATATTCAACTTCTATTCACTCTTTTATCAACTGTTTTCTGCCTCCTTCCCTGTTCATTTTACTGAAACTACTATATTAGGGATCACAAATAATATAGAATTAAAAACATGACCTGTGCTTGCTGTGTATGGTGGGGCACACCTGTAACCCTAGTACTTGAGAGGATGACACAGCCTCAGCAACTTAGTGAGGCCCTCCACAACTTAATGAGACCCTGTTTCCAAGTAAAAAATGACATAAGTCTGGGAGTGAGCTCAGAGGAAGAATGCCCCTGGATTCAATCCCATGCTTTAGAGAATTTATGGCATTAAGCTTCCTTTCTTATTTTTTTCTTTTCTTTTTATTTTTTGATAGCACTAATCACAAACTCCTTCACTGAAATTTCTCAAATTCCAAGTTATCGTCCTAGTTATACCACACCTCTCTTCTTGTCGACTAAATCGACAAGAACAGGATTTCTATATGGATACCTCTATATTTGAGGTTCCCTTAATCTGAATAAATATCAAATATATATCCTCTTAATTTTCCAATAAAAGACATCTGTAACAACCGAAACAGAGGGTGACAGGAGGTTTGATTGTCAAGGGTAATGGGTATAGGCAAAACACCAATGTCTAAAGGGGAATTTTATTACATGCATTGCTACTGACAATGGATTAATAAAAATGCTCTTGGACTCTACAATACAATGTTCTGTCCTCTAAACCATATCCAAACACTGATACAGATCCAAGCATTATTAGGAAAAGATGAACCAATGTCATATAAATATCATAACTTAGAAACTCAGGGGCTGGTCTCACCAGAAATGCATGTGGTCATACACTGATATAATCTATTTTGTCCTATACTGTTACTCTTCTTCAAGGCATACACAGGTATAATTGCTATTCTTACCCCTTCCCCGTATTAGCAGCAACTTAGAGGACTACCTGCTTTCAATAACACTACTACAAAATAGATAAGATAGAAATTTAGAAATAAAATATAAATGGAATAAATTGGGTTAAGGTAAATTAACACAACATTCAGTATGCAACATATTAAGATAACAAAAATGAAAACAGATTCAAATATCATAATTATTGTGAGTGAATAAAATGTGTTTTCTAAATAACACATTATACTACTCCTTTTTAAGCACTATCCCAATAAAAATTAAGTCAATGAAACTATAAAGCAACCCTTTATTTTTGAGGAGGGAAATAAACCCAAAACTATATAGATAGATAAATTATTAAACTAGCATTATTTTTTATGATTAAACAAGATAGATGAAAAATAACTCAAGAAAATTAGAAAGAAAAGCAACACTACCATGGAAAAATACAGTGATAAAATCAAGCGGTGGCTTTGATAACCTCATAGAGCAAGATGTGCATAAATCAAAGCCCAGAATCTTCCAGTGATAGGTAATGTGACAACATACACATGCATACATGTAGACACACTCTCATGTAGTTCAGATGCCTGAAGTGCGATAATTTTAGGTTATGAATGTATCTGAAGTGTTTTCTCCCCAGGAAACTGTAGGAGGGTTCCCTTAATTCAAACAAAGTGTAGAAAAATGAAGACAGAAAGGCAGACAGAAAGATGGCCTCAAGAGGTTTCAGACCATAAACAGACCTCTCTCTCAATCTGAATCCATCTCTGCAACCCAAATTCAAGATTATTTGGTCCAAGAAATTTCAAGTCATGAATTTAGTCTAAAGTGTTTGCAAATTGTACCCTAGATGACCGGCATAAGTAAATGCAAATCATCTCTGGAAGATAACTTCTTACTTGGTTTAGGGGAACCTTCACAAATAACTCTTCAGAGGCATTGATTAGTTCTCAAAGATAAACAAACACAAACACTATGAGAGAGAAACACTATGAGAGAGAAACAACTAAAGCAGAAACCAAATCCCACATATTTCTGATAATGAATTTATCACATGCAGAGCATAAAAGGGTTATAATCTAACAACAAAAGCTTAAAATACTTGCCAAGACCAGAACATTATAAGCAATAAATTAAGAGACTTTAAAAAGAACCAAATGCAACTTCTGAAAATAAAAATATATTGAAATATATATATAATATTATATATGATATATTATTATACAAGCATTAAATATAAATAGAAACAATTTGCATATCTTCTACACTGAAAAAGGATAAAAATTAACTGATTAAAAAGCTTTCAATCCAGCTGAGTGTGGTGGTGCTTGCCTGTAATACCAGTACTTGGGAGGCTGAGACAGGAGGATCACAGGCTTCTGGCCAGTCTCAGCAGTTTAAGGAGACCCTCAGCAACTTAGTGAGACCCTGTTTCAAAATAAAGAATAAAAATAGGGCTGTGGGTGTATCTCGGAGTAAAATGGCCCAGGGCTCAACCCCAGTACCACACACACACACACACACACACACACACACACACACAAACACACAACACCACATACACACACACAAAAAAAAAATACTAAAAATGAAATCAACTTCATGCTGTTTATAAGAGTCACATCTAAAACATAAGGGAACCCCAGGTGCACTTTTGTAATCCCAGTACTTGGGAGGCTGAGACAGGAGGATTGCAGGTTCCCAGACAGCCTCAACTACTTAGTGAGGCCCTCCTCAACTTAATGAGACCCTGTTTCAAAATAAAGAATAAAAATAGGGCTAAGGGAATAGCTTGGAGGTAGAATGCCCCTGGGTTCAATCTCCAGTTTTATAAATAAATAAATAAATAAATAAATAAATAAATAAATAAATAAATAAATAAGCAAACATAAGGGAACAAAAATTTTTAAAGTTAAGAATATATGTAATTAAGCAAAATCATGCTTAATATCAGGAAATAGCTGTGCATGGTGGCACATGCCTGTAATCCCAGTACTTAGGAGGCTGAGATGGTAGGATTGGGTTCCAGATCAGCCTCAGCAACTTTGCAAGATTCTCAGCAACTGTTTCAAAACAAAAATATTAAAAGGGGCTAGAAGTATAGTTCAGAGATAGAATGCTTCTGGGTTCCATCCCCAGCACCACAACCACATGCACATGCACATGCACACACACACACAAATATATATACACACACACACACACACACACACACACACCCCTTAGGAAATAGAGACTTCAAAGTGAAAGATTTTACTAGAAGTAAAGGAAAGATCCATATGGTAAAAGGTTCAATTTACAAAAAGATATAATACATTTCTATATACCCAATAACATAGCATTAAAATATATAAAGCAAAAATTGACAAAACTACAAAGAAACATAGACCTGGTTCTCCTCATAATGAAGACCTTAATACCTCTTTCAGAAATTAGTAGCTTAAAGAAACAAAGAAAGATACAGAAGATTTTAACAAGATCAAGTAACAAACCTGACAGAGTTGAAATATAGAGTGATGCTCTTACTGACAGCAAAAACATACATTTTATCTCACTAGAAATATTTATAAAATTTATTAGGCATAAAGCAATTCACAAAATCCAAATTATTAAAATAACATAGAATATCTTATCCTGACACATGCAATTAAAGTAAACATTAGTAATTAAGTAAGAAAGATAAAATCCATAAATAATTGGAAAGAAACACATTACTAATAACTCAAAATGAAATCACAATATAAGTTATTCTAAACTGTTCAATAACAAAATCACTATCAAACTTCTTCTTGGTATGCAGTTAACACTGTATTTATGAAAAAACATCTAGCCTTAAGTCCATATGTTAAAAAGAAAATATCCTTAGTGAAATAAGCACCTATCTCAGTCCAAATGAAAAAGTTTAAAAAGGGAAACATTAATAATTCAAATAATTAAATAATTAAAAAATTTAAAGTAATGAACATAAATTTTTAATTGGGATATAATTTATAAAAGAGATTATTATGAAGTCCAAAATTGATTCATTGAAATAAATAACATTAAACACATCATAGAGGATAATTGAACAGCTTTACACTAATGCATATGAAGATTTAGACCAAATAAAGGAATTCCTAGAAAAATATATCTAAAATAAAATCAAAAAGAAATTTGAAAAATGAATAATCCTATAAGCAGTAAAGAAATTTCAAAAAAGTAGTCAAAAATCTATCCACGATGAAAACCAAGGGCCAGATGGTTTTACCACTCAGGTTCTATTTGAACATTCAAGGAAGAGACCATGTAAATTATGAAGAAATTCATCCCCAAAATAATAAAAAATGCAACCTCTCCAACTCATGTTATTAGATTAGCTCAGTAAATCATACCTCAAACCTAAAATGAAGAATACATCATGGCCATGTTAGGTTTATCCCAAGGTATTCAAGGTTAGTTGAATACTAGACTATCAATTAAAATAATCGGTCCACAGCAACATATTTAAAAAGAAAAATGTCATGTTCATATGAATATAAGTGAGAATAGAAGGGAAGTTCCTTGATCTGATGAAGGATATCTACAAAACAACCCAGAGAAAATAGCATATTAAAAGGAGAAATTATTAACATTTTTCTATTGAGATCAGAAACATGATACACTCCTGTTCTGCCTTCTATTGAAGTTCCAGTTGTTCATGTAAAATATAAATAAGAATAACAAAAGAAATAAGGCTTCAAGAGGAAGAAATAAAATTTTTATTATTTGTATATGAATATATACAGAATCCTAAATAACCAACAGGTATGTTATTAGAATTTGTAAGAATGTTTATCAAGATAGCTATATACAGAATAAATATAGAGATTTAAATTATTCATGACAGCATAAAATTAAGAAATAATTAAAATAAATCTAGCAAATTTTATCCAAAATCTTTGTAGGATAAAAAGTATACAAATTTATTCACAGATACTACTTTAAAGACAGTATTTCGAAGAAGTCTGTACTGCTAAATTTAATTTTTATTGATTGATAAGAGTGGACAAGTTAATTCTAATATTTATATGGAAATGCAAAGGGCCAAGAATAGCTCTTGAAGTCTCAAAAAAGAATATTGTGAAAGGATGTTCTCTACTACATATCAAGATAGATTTCCTTTCTTCCCCTAGCCTCTGGTAACTATCATTCTACTCTCAACTTCTGAGTTCAAGTTTTCTAGACTCCACATATAAGTGAGATCATGCAGTATTTATCTTTCTGTGCCTGGCTTACTTCACATAGCATAATGCACTCCAGACTCATCCATGTTGTCACAAATGATAACATTTCCTAAATTTGAAAGGGTGACTAGTATTCTACTGTGTATATTTACATATTCTTATCTATTCTTCCATTGATGGACACTTTCATATCTTGGCTATTGTGAACATGGGAGTACATATGTCCCTTTGACATACTGATCCTAGTTCCTTTGAATGCATATTCAGAAGTGGGATTCATGTATTCATGTGGTAGTTCTATTTTTAGTTTTTTGAGGAGCCTTCATACTGTTTTCCATAATAACTATACTCATTATCATACCTAACATCAAGGTACAGTAGTTCCCATTTCTCCAAATTGTTACAACACTTGTTATTTTTTTTTTAAATAAAAGCCCATTAAATAGGTGTGAGACAATATCTTAGAGTGGCTTTGATTTGCATTTCCCTACTGATTAGTGATGCTGAGAATTTCTTCATATCTGTTATGCATTTGTATGTATTTTTTGAGAAATATTAGATGAGGTCCTTTGCCCAGTTTTAAATTGGATTATTTTCTTGCTATTGAGTTGTTTGACTTCCTTATGTATTTTGTATATTAATACTTTTTCAGATATATGGTTTATAAATATTTTATCCCATTCTGTAGGTTGTCACTTAAAATTTTTTCCTTTGCTGTGTAGAAACATTTTATTTTTATGTAATCCAATCTGGGTAGTAAGGAGATTTTTATAATAGTAATTATGAAATATTAATTTATAATCTATTTTTTTGCTTTTGTTGTTTGTACTTTGGGGGTCATACCCAAAAAATCATTGCCCAAATCAATATTTTGGAGCTTTCCCCTAGAGTTTTTATAATAGTTTTATAGTTTAGGATCTGATTTTTTAATTCTTTAATCTATATTATGTTGACTTTTATATATGGTATGAGATAAGGAGCCAATTACATTCTTTTGCAGGTATATATCCAGTTTTTACACTATTTATTAAAAAGACTGTCATTTCCCCATTGCATGTTCTTGTCACCTTTGTAAAAAATCAATTGTCCACAAATATGTGGGTTTATTTCTTGTTTTCTATCCTGTTCTATTCTGTTGGTAGAGTTTTATTTCAGTACCATGTCAGTGCAGTTGTTTAAAAATATATTTTGAAATCAAGTAGTACGATACCTCCAGTTTTGTTCTTTTTGCTCAAAATTATTTAAGTTATTTGGTGTTTTTATTACATATAAATTTAAGAATTATTTTCTATTACCCTACTACCAAAGCCAGACACAAACACTATAACAAAAGCAATTCACAGGCCAACATATGAATATATAACATATGAACATAGATGTAAAATCCTCAAACTATTAGCAAACCAAATTCAGACATGAAAATAATCAGTCACCATGAACAAGTGGGATTTATCCCTAGGATGCAAGGAAATTTTAACATAATGCAAATCAATAAATGTGGTATAGTACATTAACAAAATAGAGAGTAAAAATCATATGACCATCTCAAAAGATGTAGAAAACGTATTTGACATTCTTTCATACTAGAAACACTCAACAGATAGATATAGAGGTAATGTGCTACAACAAAACAAAGGCCATATATGAAAAACCTCATATCTAGCATCATTCTCAATGGTGAAAAGTTGAACAATTTTCCTCTAAGTTCAAGGACAAGTCAAGGATGTTCACTGTGTTAGGTTTTCATTGCTATGACTAAAATATATGAAAATAAAAACTTAAGGGAAAGATTTACTTTGGCTCACAATTTCATAGGTTTCAGTACATGGTAACTTGGTTCCATTGCTTTGGGCCTAAAGTGAAGCAGAATATCATGGTAGAAGAGCATGGTGGAAGAAAGCTGCTCAGCCCATGGCAGCTGGGAAGCAGAGAGGGAAGAAGGGAGAGACCCAGGACAAGATATAATCCTCAAGGGTACACCCCAGTGACCTACTTCAACCAACCCTGTCACACGTGCCTACCATTTCCACCACCCCCCACTCATCCATTCAGTCATCAGTGGGCTAATCCACTGATGAGGTCAGAACCTTCATGATCCAATCATTTCCCAAAAGCCTCACCTCAGAATATTGCTGCATTGAAGACCAATCTTTTATCATGCAAGCTTTAGAGTACATCCCAGAGTAGGAAAAGTAAATAAAAGGCATCCAAATAGAAAAGGAAGAAGTGAAAATGTGTCTATTTTCTGACAATATGATCTTACCTATAGATAATCCTAAAGCCTCCACTAAAATACTGATATAACTGATAAATTAATTCAGTAAAGCGCCAAGAAACAAATGCAACTTACGAAAATTGGTAGCTTTATTATATACTAGGGCAAACTATTTGGAAGGGAAAACTTAAAAATCTCATTTACAATAGCAACAACACCAAAAACCTTTGGTGTAAATTTAAGCAGAAAGATGAAAGGCCTGTATACTGAAAACTATAATATCCTTGTGAAAGGAATTGAAGAAAACACAAATAAGTTAAAAGATATTCCACTTTCATGGATTGATATAATTACTATTATGAAAATATTCATGATAACCAAAGTTATTCAGTGTACTCCCTACACAAATTACAATGTCATTTTTCACAGGAATAGAAGAAAAGACAGAGTTCTTAAATCGTAATTAGAGCAGAAGGTTATTGGTACCAGTAGATTCAAATAAACAAAGGAAATAGTATAGACAGTCCAGAAAAAAAGATGCAGGTGTATATAGATGTGATTTATAGATAGCACTAAAGAACTGTCTGGAAAGTACACAATTTTTAATAAATGATTCTAGGATATCTGGTTATTTTCATACTCCTCACAACAAATATATTGGAACCTTACCCATTGCATATAAGAATGTATGGTGAGTGCATTAAAGATCCAAATATGAAAGGCAAAATGATAAAACCCATATAACAGAAATGAACTTCTTCATTAATTTGGAATAGAAATGTATTTCTTAAATATACACAAAGTGCTAACAATAAAGGAAGCAATTGCTGAGAGGCTACATTAAAATTCAGAACTCAGTTCTTCAAAAGATGCAAGAAAATGAGTAAAAAACAAAAACAGAATTACAGATGCATATAGTACAGCTATATCTGATAAATATCATACAAATATATAAAGAATCCTATAGTGCCATAAGAAAAAGAAAAAGCATTAATAGTAAAATGAGCAAAAGACTTGAAAAGGTACTTCATAAGAGAGGGACTCTAAACTGTCATTAACTATTTAGAAAGATGCTTATTTTTTTTTTTTTGGTACTGGGGGTTGAACTCAGGGGCATTTTACCTCCGAACTACACCCCCAGCCCTATTTTTTATTCTTTATTTTGAAACCGAGTCTCACTAAGTTGCGGAGTGCCTCACTAAGTAGCTGAGGCTGGCCGCGAACCCGGATCCTCCGGTCTCAGCCTCCCAAATGCTGGGATTACAAGCGTGCGCCACCACGCCCGGCTTATTTTATTAATAATCATGGGAATGAAAATTACAACCAAAATAAGTTCTCATTGCACACTCATTAAGTGACAACTTATAAAACATCAAATTTGGCAAATATATGCAGCAAAAAGAATTCCCCACAATGATGGTAGGAGTATAAATTGTATATCTTTAGAGAACAGTTTAGTATTAATTGTAAAGTTGACTCACATACTCATGATCCATTGCTTCCACTACTAGACATTCCTTCAAGAAACATGATCATATGCACAAGGTTAATTGTGAAATAATCTTCATAGAAGCAGTGCTCTTAAAAAAAAACAAATGGAAACAACCTGGATGTCCATGTTATAAAAGAATGGATAAATTGTGCAATATTCATACAACAAAATACTATGCAATGATGAAATAGAATTAACTATACTTATATAATTATATGCACCAAGTTGGAAATGTCTCACAAACCTACCATTAAACAAACAAGCAACAAACACACAAAGGAACTCAGTTTGACTTCATTCATATAAAATTCAAGAAGGCAAAATTAAAATACATTCGATTACACAAATAGTAAAGCTATTTAAAGAAAACAAGTAAGATTCAGGATAGCTGTTACTTCTAATGGGAAAAGAAAAGGTTGAGATAAGAAATGGGTTTATCAGAATAGCAATCATAAAAAAAAACAGGAACAACAACAACTGCTGGCAAGGGTGTGGAGAAGTGGGAACTCTAATACATTGTTGGTGGGATTGCAAACTAGTGCAACCACTTTGGAAAACAGTATGGAGGATCCTCAGACGAATGGGAATGAACCTACCATATGATCCAGCAATACCACTTCTGGGTATCTACCCAAAAGAATGGAAACCAAACTACCAGACTGATGCATGTGTATCTATGTTTATAGCTGCACAATTCACAATAGCCAAACTATGGAAGCAGCCAAGATGTCCATCGATAGATGAATGGATTACAAAACTATGGGACATGTACACAATGGAATTTTACTCAGCCATAAAGAAGAACAAAATCATGCTGTTTGGGGAAATGGATGGAACTGGAAAACATGTTAAGTGAGATTAGCCAGTCACAAAGAGTAAAGAAGCCTATGTTCTCCCTAATATGCGGATGCTAGGGAGAAGATGGGGCATAAGAGGGTCTCCAGATGAAAAAGGAGAGACCCTCGATAAGCAAAGAAGCTGATTTAATCAAAGGGGATGGACCGGGGGTGGGGGGGAGACTCCCTAATGCACACGATGTACTTACACAGTTATATCAAGGTCACTCACTAAACTGTACTTGAGAGGGAGGGAGGGCGAGGGAGCGGGGTGGGAATTTGGGGAAAGGGTCAAATGAGAAATGTGCGCACATATGTCATTATCAATTTGTACCTAACAAAGATGTATGCTTACAATGCACGAATTATTAAAATAAAAAAGATCCTGTTCTATAAGGCACTTAATAAACCTACACTACAAGTCTTAAAATACTCTTTTTTTTCTTAAAACAAGCTGAAGTTTTACAGTGAGGTTTGAATCTTTCCATCCTGGTATGGAATTATCATTAATTTTAAAACACTTATAATAATGAATACTGTCTATCATTAACTCTTCATATGGTTTTCAAAATGAACTTGCTTCTATTTTAGAAAATTATACATATATTTTAAAAAATAAAATGGTTTTTATATTTTAAAAAAATGGGTTTCTCATAGACTTCAGGACTACCCCAAATTTTATAGGCCTTGACTTGGATAGTGGTCAGACAAATATTCACTTTATAATTATTTTTAAACAATGTGAATCTATATAATTATTCTACATGTGTGCTATATTTCATATTTTTAAAATTAAAATACTGAAAATAAGTCTTATCCACATTAAACATTAAAAATTTAAGATTAATTATTTCAGTATATTTCTCTTAAAACTTAGTCTTAATAGAAATGGAACCACCATATGACCCAGCTATAGAACTGCTTGGTATTTATCCAAAATATTTAAAGTCAACATACCATAGTGATACATACATACCCAGGTTCATAACAGCATAATTCATAATAGCCAAGGTATGGAATCAACCTAGCTGTTTGTCAACTGATGAATGGTAAAGAAAATATGGTATATATACACAATGGAGTTTTATTCAGCCATAAAAAAGAAAAAATATGTTGCTTTCAGGAAAATAAATGGAGCTGGAAGGCATAATGCTAAGTGAGATCAGCCAGTCTCAGAAAGTCAAGGATCACATATTTTCTCCCACATGTGGAAGCTAGAGAGAAAACAGGAAAGAAAAGGGACCACATGAAAAGGAGGAGAGAGACCAGTAGAATATAAGGCAATTAGGGGAGAAAGAAGGGGATAAAAAAGAGAAATACAGGGAATGAAACAGATCAAATGGATTGCATTAAACTGAAGAGCTTCTGTGCAGCAAAGTAAATTATCAAGAAACTCAACAGAGAGCCCAGAGAGTGGGAGAAAATTTTGCCACCTACTCTTCTGAGAGAGGTCTAATATCTAGAATATACAAAGAACTCAAGAAACACAGCTAAGAAAACAAATAACCCAATCAAAAACGGGCAAAGGATCTAAATAGACACTTCACAAAAGAAGAAATACAAATGGCCAATAAATGCATGAAAAAATGTTCAACATCATTAGCAACCAGAGAGATGCAAGTCAAAACTACCTTGAGATTTCACCTAACCCCAATCAGAATGGCAACCATCAAAAACACAAACAACAACAAATGCTGACGAGGATGGGGAGAAGTGAGAACCCTAATACTTTGCTAGTGGGATTGCAAACTAGTGCAACCACTTTGGAAAACAGTATGAAGGATCCTCAGATGAATGGAAATCAACCTACCATATGATCCAGCAATACAACTTCCGGGTATCTACCCAAAAGAATGGAAACCAAACTATCAGATCAACGCATGTGTATCTATGTTTATAGCTGCACAATTCACAATTGCCAAATGATGGAAACAGTCAGAATGTCCATAGACAGATTAATGGATTACAAAGCTATGGGATATGTACACAATGGAATTTTACTCAGCCATAAAGAAGAACAAAATCATGTCATTTGCAGGGATATGGATGGAACTGGAAAACATTATGTTAAGTGAGATTAGTCAGTCACAAAGAGTAAAAAATCGTATGCTTTCCCTAATATGCAGAAGCTAGGAAGAAAGTGCGTCATAAAAGGGACTCTAAGCCAGGTGTGGTGGCACACATTTGTAATCCCAGCATTTGGGAGGCTAAGACCAGAGGATGCAAGTTCGCAGCCAGCCTCAAGCTACCTAGTGAGGCACTCCGCAATTTAGTGAGACCTGTTTTCAAAATAAAGAATAAAAAATAGGAGTGGGGGTGTGTCTCGAAGGTAGAATGCCCCTGAGTTCAATCTCTAGTACTGCAAAAAAATAAAATAAAAAGGGGGGGACTCTAGAAAAAGAAGGAGAAACCTTAGATGAGCAAAGAAGGTAACCCTAATGCACATGATGGACTTTCACAATCATATCAAAGTAAATCACTAAACTGAACTTGGGAAGGAGGGCAGGGGTGTGAATGGGGCAGGAATTGGGGAAGGGTTAAATGAGAGATGTGTGCATGTATGCCTTTATTAGTTTGTACCCAACAAAGATGTATGATTACAATGCACCAATAGTAAAAATAAATAAATATATATATATACAGATCAAATTATGTCGTATGCCTGTATAAATATATTGCAGTGATCCCACAAGTATATATAATTATAATTCAGTAATGAAAATTAATAAAAATCTTAGTCTGTCTTTAGATTGAGTGAAGAATCTCAATTAAAACAATGAAGCATCACTTCACCTATCAAATGAACAAAGTATTTTTTTAAATGTTAACAATTTTGTTGGAGAAAGGATAAGACAGGAATCCCATATATGTGCCAATGAATGTATAAGTATATGCAACCTTCCTTGAAAAGAATCTGGCAGCATGAATGAAAAGTCCATTTAAACATCCATGCAGTGTAGCTGGGTGTGGTGGCACAGGCTTGTAATCCTAGTAATTGGGAGACTGGGACAGGAGGATCACAGGTTCGAAGCCAGCCTCAGAAACTTTAGTGAGGTCCTCCATAACCTAGTGAGACCCTGTTTCAAAATAAAGAATAAAAAAATAGGGCTGAGATTGTAGCTTGGAGGTAGAATGTCCCTGGGTTCAATCCTCAGGTTAGCAAAAAAAAAAAAAAATCCATCCTGTGAATCAAGAACTATACTTCTAGGAATCTACCTGAAAAAAAATCGAAGATGCAAAACAAAATTTATGTTCAAGGTATCTATCACAATATAACATTATACTGTGTTCTATAGTAAAATGTTTATACTAAAGTCCACATATTAAGAGAATAATTAAATAATGACCATTGATCATTTAAATATTATACAGATGAAAATTCCATTTTAAAACTATTTTCATATGGAAATAAAGAAAATTTAAATTATATGTTAATATGTAAATTATATACTAAAATGTGTGCAAATCAGGATATGTAACCCAGAAAAAGAAATTTCCTCAAAAGAAGATTGAGGGAGCCGGGCGTGGTGGCACACGCTTGTAATCCCAGCATTCGGGAGGCTGAGACCAGAGGATCCGGGTTCGCGGCTAGCCTCAGCTACCTAGTGAGGCACTCCGCAACTTAGTGAGACCTGGTTTCAAAATAAATAATAAAAAAATACAGCTGGAGGTGTAGCTCGGAGGTAAAATGCCCCTGAGTTCAATCCCCAGTACTGCAAAAAAAAAAAAAAAAGAGTAAAAAATAGGGCTGGGGGTGTAGCTGGAAGGTAGAACACCTCTGAGTTCAATCCCCAGTACTGAAAAAAAAAAAAGAAGATTGAGGGACTTGCCCAAGGTCACAATACCAGTACAAACAGAATGGAATTGAATCAAAAAATTCTCAAAGTGAATACCTATGATAGTAGGTACATAGAATCAGAGAATGCATACTTGATCATGCTGTGCTATCTGTGGTTATATAAGATAGCCATAGTGGATATGTAGTCACGACTAAGAACTTTGTCATAAAATCACATAAATTAGTAGTCTCTAATGATGATCAGGAGTCAACTCTGAATTATCAACTTAATGTTTAGATAACTCTGATGCATAAATGAGCAGTTGTCCACAATGTATAAACTGGCAACCATTGCATGTGAAAATACACCAATATCCAAGAGCACTCATACAGGATGTATTTTAAAGTGACCGTGGTAAATGAGTAGACAATTATAATGAAGGAAATAACCCAGGATTTTATCATCAATAGTATGAAATCATTCAAATGTAGAACAAGTCATAATAGTGCTGGAGACATAACTATAGAATAGTGATTATTCAGATAGATATATGAAGCAATATATAGCAGATGGTGGTAATGCAAAAGAAGACCATGAACACCATATGATCACAATGTACCCTAAGGCAACTGTGAAAATTACTTCTTTCCCATGATATAGGAAGATGTTATAGAAGCAGGCAGCAGTAATGGAGTGAAAGAAAATGATCATGCATAAGTAAATGCATGGTCCAAAATACAGAATGCGGTATTCTCAGTACAGGATCAAACCATAATTGTTCATTTTCAGAAAACTGTGATTTCTACACTGCACAGAAATTGGAAAAGCATGCTAAGTGATCAAAAATCAGTAGCAGACAGATATCATTTAGGGTTTGTTCAATGAATACTGTATGAGATAAAAATCATGCATTAGAGAAACAAAGATTTGGAGACAAAAACAAATGGCAATAGGGAAAAGAAAAACAGCAAAATATATGCTTAAATGGCAACAAGCTATGAAAAACATCATAGATGTTGGAGCTTCTAATATATAACATTATGACTATAAAATGTATACTGAGAGGATTCAGAAGCAAAAGAAAATTGATAGCTATGATGGAAATAAATTCATAAAATGGAAAATCAAGATGGAATAAACTTGATACATAAACTTATTTCCATAATACAAAAGATGGCAATTTCATACAACAGTAGACACCATTATATCATATGCAGAAAACTATATGTGAGCATATCAGACACCCATGGTGATGCATATACAGGTATGTTTTAGGAATGAGCAGTAATGGTAGGTAAAGTCATGGAATAGTGCTCACTGAAGTAGGCATGGTACAATAATTTTAAAAATTATGAAATTCAATGTCTTGGAATGGTCCAGAAGCAGATGTCAATGACCCAGTAGATGACATCATGGCACATACTCAGGCTATATTTGTATATTGTAAAACTTCTACCCGTGCTTAAGTATTTGACTATAGCACACACCAAGTTCATCTCAAAACATAGGCTGCCAATCATAATAGAGAACAGAGGAAAACGGTCCTTTTGTAATGAAGACAATAATGATAAGTTTATTCATTATACCAAGAACTTTACATATAATAATCAGTTTTAACTCACAACAAGCATATGAATTGGGCATTATTATTACTATTATTCCAAGAGTAAGGAAACTATGGCAGAATTATAATAAGTGGTTTCTACATCAGGCAGCATAACCCCACTATATAGCAGTGCTTCCTGTGATGGACATGGTAGGAGATTTAAAAACAGACACATACACAGTAGAAGAACTAATGGCTATATTCTTGATATAGACAGCAATACTTGTTACATAAGTAAATACATAGTCCATCATCAAAAAATCATGGTGTGTAAGCAAGTCACTGCAGTGCTCAGAACATTTGACTACAGGCACACTCAGATGATTATGCAGTATGAGCTCACATCCAGGGTGATGGAGGCATAGGAAACACAATGTTGCCAGAATTAATAAACTGTTGTTCATGATACAGATTTAACAGATTTCCTTCTTCCATTCTCAGTTAAAGAATAGATAATGATCATGTTTTCACACAATCATAGTGTTTGAGTACAAGTACACAGTACATGAGCAGAAATTGGTTATGCATGCTCAGTCTAACATAAAAAATGAGCCAATACTTACATGAAAGGGAAGATAGATACAATGAAACATAGTGAAGACTGCACAGAGTATCACAACATATGTTTAAATGCCACAATATAGGAAGGAATATCTTGATCCAGGAATAGATATTAATGATGATAGACACTATGACATGCAATCAGATGACCACATACAAGGTAAACTGTCACTGGTGTTTGAGTGTTTGACCATGATGCACGCCAACATACCTTAAAACATGAGTTATCAATTTTGATACAGGTATAGGTGAAAATGGAACAGTAGTCAACTATGGTGCTTTTCTTGCTCAGGGAGATGTGATCAGTAATGAACACTACAATATAGCAATGAATGGCTTTGCAAAAGAAATAAAGGGCATTGGTGCAAAATAAGAAACCAAGGCATAACATCAGATGACCATGTTGAAGGGATAGCCATTGCCAATAATTTAGCATGTGGCTGAGATGCACAGACAGTATCAAAATGCAAGCTGACAATCACATTAAAGAACAAGGAGACATAATACAATTAATATAGCAAATATCATAAAATAGCACTTACCATATGCTGGGCACTAATTGGAGCATTTTACATTTAAGTTTTTGAATCCTCACAACCTAATGAGGTAGGTATTATCATTATTTTACAGTTGAGAAAACAGAGAGAGGTGAAATGGCTTGTTTATAGACATCAAAATACTGAGTGGCAGAACTAGGATTCAAACCAAGCAATCTGGCTTCAGTGTCAGCACTGTGCATGTACACTGATGGGGCCATGCTTCCTCAGATGGATGTGGTACAAGATTAAAAACACAGAGCACAGGAACAAATGGCTTTGGTCCAGAAGTAGACGGCAATGTAGCAAAAGTAGACACCGTAGCGCATGCTCAAACATCCGTGGTGCATGAGCAGCCACCACAGGAGTCTGAGCATTTGACCACGATGCACACTCAGAAGGTTCTGCAACATAAGCTGACATCCAGTATATAGGAGTAGATACTGAGGACGAAGGAGGAGGCAAACACATTGAAGTAACAAATAATCATGGTGCACAAAATGATATTCATGGTACAGAAATTTCCATTTTTATTACAAAACAGAGAATGATGGTGCATTCTCACACAATCATGATGAACGAGAACAAGATAATAGTAAAAGTTCAAACACAGTAAAATAGCAGAATGCATTGTGCATACTGATATACTCATGGAAAATGAGTCAACCTCCACTTAGAGCCAAGAGAAAAGTTTTGGTAAAAAATAACCATGAGCCAGGCATGGTGGCGCACACCTGTAATTCCAGTACTTGGGAGGCTAAGACAGGAGGATCACAGTTTTGAGGACAGCCTCAGCAAGTAGTGAGACTCTTATCAACCAAGCAAGACCCTGTTTCAAAATAAAAATTTAAAAATCAGGGCTGGGGGTATAACTCAGAGGTAGAGTGCCCCTAGGACCAAAAACTAAAAATGAGAAAATAACCATGAGGGAGAACTCACAAATGGATGTGGTACAAAGTTGAAATGTCTCAGGACATAAATCTTGTTTTCTGAAATAGGTGGCAAAGGTGCACAGAGAGACACCATGGAATATCAACAGTTTATGAAAGCCATTAGCAATGTTTGACCTTTTGATAAGGATGTACATAAGTGTATAGTCTACACTACAACATAACATCATGGAACAGGAGTTTAAAAGAAATAGATATGGTTTGAAAACTTGTTTTCTAAGAAGAAAGCCATGCTGTGATGCCCATTCAGAAAGGTGTTGTCCTTTACAAAAGAGCTATGGTATAGGAGTGAAGATAACTACTCCATGAGTAGATGTCAGGTATTCCAAAGGAGACCTGACACCATATGTTCAGATGACCATTCTGCATGAAAAGCCACCTCTAGTGTTTATGCATTGCACTAGACTATGATGTTTATCTACACAAGCCTATGGCATGAATTGAAAATGATGACACAAAAACAGGCAGATATGATATTATGCATACTAAATAGATGTGGTAGGTGATTAATAAGTCATAATTCTCCTTAGTCTAGAAGTAGATGACAATAACAAAGCGGGTAAAATCATGGTGCATACTTAAACAGCCACAGTGCATGCGTAGGATGCACAGACAGCCCAGTGACATGAAATAACATCTATCATTTTTTAACATATAGACATGGTGCAAGAAAAGGCGGGAGTGATTCAGGAATAGCAAACCACAAAACAGGAATAAATAACCATAAACACAAACTTATATATACATGATGCATAAAACACCATTTTCCTGTAGTGCAGTAGTCAATGAAGGTTCCTGCTCAGGAACCATGGTGTATGAGCAGACAAGCATGCTGCATGCTCAGACAACCATGGTGCATGAGCAAAAACCTATACAGTACCACAACGGCAGGTGGTTGTGGTATAGGATCAAACAACCTAATTAGAAATATGCCCAGATGGACAGGATATATTAATAAAGGAAACTTAATACATGAAGACACTTCCTTTAGGTTAGAAGGATATGGCAATGATGCTAGAGGGGATAACATGGCATATACTCAGACAATAGTGGTGTATGAATAACTACCACTGATGTTTGAGCATTTCACCATGATGTATACCCAAGAAAATAAACTGATGACAGTTACATAGGGGCAGAAGAATAAGAATATTAGGGAATATGGTTGAGATAGAAGAGCAGGAAGCAATAGTGCAGGCACAAATAGAATATATAAATGGCAATGGTTCAAAGGGAGACCTCTATGTCATATGCTATCATGATGCTCTAAACACTATCATCAGTATCAGCATTTGACCAAATGCACACTTAGATAATTTTAGCATTTGAGCTGACAATCATGAAATAGAATCAAGGGACACATAATCATCATTATCATCATCATCATCATCATCATCACCATCACTACATACATTTTACACCATGATAGACAGTGTTCAAAGTATCTTACATGTAATAACATATAATCCTCACAACCTCACGAGGTGTTCTTTTGCCATATTTCAGGAGGTGGAAATGAGGAGATATGAACTGATGTGTCCAAGATCTCATAGCTAATAAGTGATTCAAATCTAGTCATTTTGGCTCCACTATTCATTCCCCTAGGTATGACAATAAGTGAAAATATGTGTGATTCTTCTGACAGACATTATTTAAGATTTAAAAACAGAGTAGAGAAATGAGTAGCTTTGTTCCAGAAGCAGATGGGCAATGTTGTAAAAGTAGACACCATAGCACATGCTCAAACATCCGTGGTGCATAAGCAGCCACCACAGGAGTCTGAGCATTTGACCACGATGCACACACAGAAAAGTCTGCAACGTAAGCTAATAATAATAAGTTATAGGAGTAGACATTGATGGCAGAGGAAGGAAAAAGTTCATTGCAGTATCAAAAAACACAGTACACAAACTAATATACATGATACCCAATATTCATTCCCTGTAAAAGAGTAGACAATGGCGGTGTATCTTCACAAAGTCAGATGTTTAGGTGGAAATTATAAGACAACCTCAAACACAGTACATGAGCAGAAATTCATTATACATATTAGTATTTTCATGGAGAATGAGTCAATTCGCCAATAAAAGCTGGGATAGATATAGTATCCCAAGAAAGAATCAGAATGAAAGCATAGATGATAGACAATCATAGATCAGTCTCAGACCTCAGTAGTGGATGAACAGCCAAATTGTAGTGTTTATTGAGGTGGACATTTGCATGATTTTAAAGCCAAAATACCAAAGCAAGAGTCTTCAAGCCATAGATGCTATTATAGGTTGAATTGTGCCCTCCTCCTCTCCATTATGGTTTGGATGCGGAACACCCCCAGAAAAGTTCATGTGTTGACAGTGCAGCAAGGTTCAGAGGTGGGATATGGCTGGAGGAGGTGTATCCCTGGAGGGCTGAGCCTTAAGGACTATGTCTGTCTCTGGCCTCACCTTGTCTCTTTCTACTTCCTGATGCCACAGTTTGAGAAGCTTTTCTCTACCACACACTGCTGCCATGTTTCAACCCTGGAGCCAGATGATTATGGACTGAATCTCTGAAACCATAAGCCAAAATGAACCTTTCTTCCTTGAAGTTTTCTTGTAGGGTATTTTGGTCACCGTGATGAACAATTTAACCCCTTCCTCCACCAAAAAATATATATATATATTTGAAATTCTAATACCCATAACCTATAGATATGTTCTTATTTGGTAATGCTATCTTTGTAGATGTAATCAAGTTAAGATGGGAACATGCTGCACGATGGTTTGAATATTGTTTTACCCCCATTGATACTCATGTTGAAATTTGGTTGCTATTGTGAAAGCCTTGGGAGGTGGGGCCTTTAAGAGGTAACTACATGATTAAGAGGGACTAATTCCTTTAGAGAGTGGGTTAATTCTCACAGGAGTGAGTTAGTATTGCAGTAATGGATTGTTATAGCCTGAGTCTGCATTTATCTCTTCTGCACATGTTCATTTGCTCTTCTGCTTTTCCACTATACCATGATGCAGCAGGATGCCCTCATCAGATATGACCATCTAGTCTTGAACTTTCTGCCTCCAGAACCATGAGCTAAATAAGATTCTTTCATTTATTAATCACCCAACTTCATGTATTTTTATAGCAAACAAAAACAGACTAAATTGTTTGTGTGGACCCTGGATCCAACCACTGATGTTTTTATAAAAAGGGGAAAATCTAGACAGAGACAGACATGGAGAGAGTACCGTGTGACAACAGAGGGAGAGATTGCAGCAATGCTTCCACGAGACAGGAAAATATTGAAGCTAACAAAAACTGGAACAGGCAAGGATATATTTTCCCCCCTAGGCTGCAGCAAAAGCATAGCCCTGCCCACACTTTGATTTTGGAGTGAATTCTAGCCTCCAGAACTATGAAAAATAAATTTCTGTGGGTTTAAGCCACCCAGTTTGTGGTATTTTGCAATGGTGGCATTAGGAAACAAATGCAAATGGTATTGTTGCAAAAGGAGATGCTATCACACATGCTTAAATAACACTTTGCTCATAATCACGTATTAGAAATAAAACGTAGTAATACAATCACCCATCTACAGCCATGCATCACTTAACAATGTAATCAAGAGATGCAGTAAACACAAGATGTATAGGGCTGTTGTCAGTGTAAAACACATGCTGTTTTACAATCAACTTTTCTAGAGGTAGAAAAAGTACACTCTAAAATAATAATAGAGGGGAGGGAGGGATGGAGAGAGGTTGATCAATGGATACTAAGCTACAGTTAGATAGGATTAAGAAGTTCTATTTGCTATTGCATAATAATGTGACTATAGATAATGATAATGTACAGTATATTTCAAGAAGCTAGAAGAAAGAATTTTGAACATTTCACCATAAAGAAGTGCTAAATGTTTGAGGAGATAGATATATTTAACCTAATCTTAACATTACACATTGTGCAAATGTATCAGAATACTCCACAGTTAAAAAATTCAAAATAAGTAAAATAAATATTAATTTTAAAAATAAATAAAAACCACATCTTAGTCCATAAATATGTACAATTTTATGTTTTATGTATCCATTAAAATAAGTTAAAATTACTGATAAAATAAAGATAAACATAAAAAGCATAATATGGTAAATATATATACCAGTGGCACAGTCATTTATTATTATTGTTATATACTGTAAGTAATTGTATGTGCTATACTTTTATAATGGCAGCACAGTAGGTTCGCTTACACCATCATCACCACAAATATGTGAATGATTCATTGTGCTAATACTTATGATGGCTACAGTATCACTAAGCAATAGAAAAATTTCAGCTCCATTATAATCTTATGGCACTACTTTCATATATATAGTCATCCATTATTGACTGGAAACATCATTATGCAATGCATAACTGTGTCCTGTCACTATAGTCATCATGGCACATAGAGAATACTGCATTGATGTGTAAATTTAAGTAATGCAGCATGACAAGAAAATAATGATTTATGAACTAGAAATCATCATAGAGTTACCTCAATCTCTGGAACAGGTGTACACTGTCATGGTGAATCTTCAAGTAAAGTATAGACAAGATAAGTTGTACATAACATAGAAGTGATTGACTCTGTCTCTACCAAAAGAATCCTGATATAGAGAGAAGATGACCATGGTGAATGCTCAAGTAACCATGATACATGGGCAGTCACAACTAAATTATACTTAATAGGAGGCAGTACTTCAGGGGCAAATAACTACATACATACAATTTAAATATAGGATCAGTTGTCTGTGATCTGTGCCATGACGACATCGTATGTGCTCAGATGACTATGGTATAAGAACCTAAATTATCATTAGGTGTCAATAGCACAGGAGTAGTGAATGTTCAGATAACCATAATGTATTAGCAGTTGAGAATGTTACATAATCAAATATGACATTTGTTTGCTTTGATGTCTAAGATGCAGTAGCATTAAAGTTAATGACAATGATAATCACATTAAAAATAATAGAAGACAATAAAGCAGACACTAAAGGTCATACTTTAGGTACAGAATCAGATAATTATAATGACACATGAACCCAAGTTCACCATTGTATATAAAAAGTCATAAAGCAGAAGTAAACAGCCATGGTATTGGAGCAAATAGTCTTTAAGTGGAAGTAGACAACCATAATATATTTTGAAAAAAACAAAGGTGCATGAAAAGGTGGCCAAAGTGTCTGGAAATACAACCACAGCATAGTAAGGCATACAGAAAATAAATAAATAATCATGGTGAGAGAATGCATTCCCTTGATGTATATGAAGACAATCACTATATATCAATATGTAGCTATCCTACAAGAGAGAACAACAGCCTTCCAAGTTTCAAGACACAAGGAGTTCAATGGTGGGCTTGAAGAGAACCATCCTCTAAAAATTAGGGCTAGGGCAAGAAACAAGTTATGCAGAATTAATACCAGTCCTAATTCTTGTAAACATCCCAAGAAAATAATGACATGCCATCACAGTCACTCAGACTGGATAGTAAATACTTAAAAAGACAAAGGTTTTACTTACTTATTCTATTTATTCATGTTCAGAGCAAATATTTCACAATTGTATTAAGTTCTGACAGCAAAATGTTAAACAAAATGGGCAAAATGCTCAATTTCAAAGAGTTGATAGTTTACAGAAAGGGTTGGGAATTATAATAAGGTCTGATTTGAGGAAGTACAGAAGAAGTTATGAAGGAAGTGATGACTGAACTGAGACCTGAATGAGGAGTAGGAACTGGAGAAGCTCAGATTAAAAAAAAAAAATAAGAGTAATACTTCTAGCCCATATGATAACCAAAAAGGGCAAGAGATCATGTATGATAGAAAATGTGAAAGTAGTTAGGTCCTCCTGGAGCAAAGAAAGAGAAGAAAAGACTGGGCAGAAATAAGGCCAGAAAGGTAAGCAGAATCAGTTCATGCATGGTCTTGCAAGTACTTCAAAGGTTTGATTTTTAGAGCAAAGAAAAACCACTGAAGAGTTGTCACACAAGCAGATTTGTATTAAGAGAGCATTATATTTTCTAGGTGCAGATTGGTCTTAAAAAGGGTAAGACTGGAGTGAACATTAATAGCAAAACTGATACTGGGGAATGGAGCAAAAAGTTGGATTCAGATATAGTGAAATAATTCTGCAATGGCTAGAAAGAAGACAGCAAAACGCTACAGGAATGATTTTGAAGCTCTGTGAGATCCCCTAGATCTATAACCTGGGGAAACCCTGGTGGCTTACTTATTTGACAAATACATCATTAGACAGCACAACACCACACATTACGTTGAAATGTATGAAGTGCTTTCTCACACTCATTAATTTATGTTTTCATAATATTATTCGGTTAAGAGCATAGCCAATGAAATTAAAGTGACGTTCTTCGTGTAGTCCCAAGATTATGACCTCGATGATCTTCTCCCCCTAGTATTATGACTGTGAATCTATCTGTTAACTTTAGTGGTCAAAGGAATTTTTCACATGGAATTAACTGACAACTGACTTTAAGGAGAGTATTCTGGATTCTCCAGGTGAACCCAGTGTAATTATGTGGGCCTTTAAGCAGAAGAGGAAGGCAGAAGGTCAGAGATACAGCAGAAGAGGCGGGAGAGATCCAAACCATGAGAAAAACTTGCTGTTCTGTTGCTGCTTTTGAAGATGAAAGGATCCATGAGCCAGGGAATATGAGTGGCCTCAACTTTTAGAAAAGCTGAGCAAAACCTCTGGCCAACCTCAGGAACCAGTAAAACCTCTGGGACCTCAATTCAGCAACCACATGAAACTGAAATCTGTCAAGCAAAGTAAGCTTGGAGCAGATCCATTCCCAGAACCCCCAGAAAAAAATGCGGCCCTGACAACAGTTTTACTTTACAAAGCTCTAAGATAAAGAATATGTATTGTTTTAAACTGCTATATTTGTGGTAGTTTGTTATGCCAGCAATAGAAAACTAACATACTTGGTTTCATCACCTCTAAGAAGAGTATAATTCTTCTATTTCTTTTGGATTTGTGATGATATAAAGAGAATACATATACGAATATATATGATTGTTTATATCAATTATATATAATTGGAATATATAACTGACTAGAGTATATAACACATAACGGGTATCCAATAGATGATTGCAAATGATGTCTTTTGCCACTCATTGTCAGATTACATCTTTATCACAATCCTGATAGATAAGCATGGGTAAGAATTTTTCAGCCTAGATAAGTATCTAAAACACTAAGAAACTTTTACTTGTTCAATATCCAGTAAATGCCAGAGAATGAAATAAAACCCGAACTTATGCCTTCTATCCTAGTGTTGTTTCCATAGTTCACTTAAAATGGGAAAGGAACTGATATAATGGCAAAAATTCAGTTACATTATTGGGAAGTGAAGAAATTCTTTTTAGCCAAGTTGTTTGATCTCTCCCATGTAGCACAGGGCTGGCCAGGATTCCAGGATTTAATCCTGAGTATTTTGCAAGATAAACAATTTACCAACAGGTCTGCTGGGAGACCATTCTAGGAGAATAGTGGAAACTACAGGATACAGAGATTTGGATAAGGCCATGTAGAAACCAGCACTAAGGGATTTAAGAATCTGATATAGCTGTCTGAAGAACAAAAACCATGTAATTCTTAAACCCAGAGTGTTCTGGTTTCAGCCAAAGCCATTAATCCTCTCTGCTTTGTGCTTCTTCTGTCACCCATGCACCCCTCCCAGCGGCTCCACTTTTCAGCTTTATTTCAAAGTTCAATAAACTCAGATATAAATCCAACATGCTACCTGAAGCTAGAAAGCAACCACAGGTAACAAAAACAAAAACTATCCAAGGTACTTCCATGTATACAAATTGAGGAATGCGATGGTATAAGATCCCCCCTAAGGAATATTATTCATATCTGGACAAATGCTGAACTAAGGCAGAATATGCTATTCCAGAGCTGATGGAAAAAAAGTCTTTCTCTCCTACAGATCATACCAGTGCCTTAAGCCAATGCTGATCTCTACCCAGCCGTTACACACTACCTGTCAAGGTGGGGAAAACAATACGGAACTCATGGCAATTATCACACAGCAAAGACAAGATTATGTCTGTATGATTCCCATCTCTTTTTGTTACACAGAGGAATTTATGGGACAAATGCTGAGATTGGGGCATTTCACTTCCTCTACTGAGCCTCAGTTTCCTCATGTGTAAGATGAATGAGCTGAACTAAATGATGACTCAGCTTCCAGATCTAATATTCTATAATTCAGAGAAATATCAACTGAGAACTGCAAGAGCATAAGCAGGGCTGGGTCCTTATTTGCCTCTTTTCCCTAGGCATAATCTTTGCTTAGAATTAGAAACCTCAAACTTTTTCAATGCTGGGATCATACTAAATATCATGTGATAAATATCATGTGATAGATACTATATCAAGAGTGAGATTGGCCAGGTGTGGTGGCACATGCTTGTAATCCCAGTACTTGGAAGGCTGAGACAGGAGGATTGCAGGTTCACAGCCAACCTCAGCAACCTCGTGAGGCCCTCTGCAACTTAGCAAGAGCCTGCTTCAAAATAAAAAATAAAATGGGGCTGGGGGTGTAGTTCAGAGGTAGGGTGCCCCTGAGTTCAATCCTCAGTACCACATTAAAAAAAAAGAAAGAAGGTAAAAGAATACAAAAACAAGTAACATTTACTTTAAGGCAGAATTAAATAAGCAAAACAACATTATAAGCACTGTGCAATTAGTCAAATGGATAAGAAATAAATCATGATTTAGGAAGATCAAAGAGTATAAAATTAGAGAAAGAAGTTTGCATTTTATTGAAGTGTTGAAAATATTTCAATTTAAGAAGAAATAGAATGAGCATTATACGAATTAATGCTCTTTAACAAGATATTAAAGCAAACATTTTAACAAAGGAATATTTTTGAAAATGAATATTCTAATTTGGTAACAGATATTTATGTGATGCCTATAGAAAACTTCATATTTAACAGTGAAATATTAAAAGATTATCACTAAAATGAGGAGTTAGCATTCACTATTAACACTACCACTATAGCTCAAGAAAAGAAAACTATAGGCCTATATCATTGATGAACTTAGATGCAAAACTGCTAAACAAAATACTAGCAATGAGCATTCAAAACCACATCAAGGAAATTATACACCATGACCAAACCAGGTTCATCCCAGGGATGCAAGGCTGGTTCAACATATGAAAATCAATCCATGTAATTCACCACATAAACAAAATCAAAGACAAAGATCACATGACCATCTCAATTGATACTGAAAAAGCATTTGACAAGATCCAAAACCCATTCATGCTAAAACCACTGCAGAGAATCAGAATAGAAGGAATGTACCTCAACATCACAGAGGCAATACACAATAGGCACACAGCCAATATCATATTAAATGGAGATAAACTGCAAGAATTCCCACTAAAAACAGGAACAAGACAAGGATGTCCATTATCACCTCTTCTGTTCAACATAGTACTTGAGACTCTAGCCAGAGCAATAAGGCAAGAGAAGGAAATCAAAGGGGTAAAAATAGGGAAAGAAGAACTAAAACTATCCCTTTTTGCAGATGACATGATACTTAGAAGACCCAACAAAGTCAACCAAAAAACTTATAGAACTGATCAACAAATTCAGGAAAGTGTCTGGATAAAAAATCAATCTTAAAAAGTCAGAAGTTTTCCTTTATGCCAACCATAAATCCACTGAAAAATAAATCCAGAAAACAATTCCTCTCACAATAGCACCCTGTAAAATTAAATACTTAGGGATAAACCTAACCAAAGAGGTAAAAACCTCTATAAGGAAAACTATAAAAAGTTGAAAAAAGAAATTGATGAAGACCTTAAAAGATGGAAATATCTTCCATGCTCTTGGATAGGTAGAATAAATATCATCAAAATGGCCATCCTCCCAAAAGTGATCTTCAGATTCAATGCAATACCCATGAAATTACCAAGGTCACCCCTCACAGACATAGAAAAATGAGTCCTTAAATTCATTTGGAACAACAAAAAGCCCAGGATAGCCAAAGTAGTTCTTTTTTTTTTTTTTTTTTTTTTTTTTTTTTTTTTTTTTTTTTTTTTTTTTTTTTTTTTTTTTTT